>CAUYPK010016025.1:0-172564 GCA_963574355.1 Loris lydekkerianus | reverse complement strand
AAACATCCTTCCAGAAGGGACGTATTAGTGGGCATTCCCACCAGCAGTGTAGAAGTGTGCCCTTTCCTCCACATCCACGCCAACATCTCTGGTTTTGGGATTTTGTTATGTGGGCTACTCTTACTGGGGTTAGGTGATATCAATGAGGAGGAAATCTTAAGGCTTTCTTCATATGTGCGGGAGATCTGCAGGTGGATTCTTAGAGGGTGGTAGGATGCCATATCTCCTCTTTGATACTAACTATGAAATTTATTAGTTGTATGTTGCTAAAAGTGAAAGAAAAATCCTCCGGAGTTAACAGCCTTCCTCCTTCCCCTTGCCCCTCTGCAAAAGGTGCTTCATCACGTGTCTTGAATACTCAGAGAAACCCCACAAAAAAGTGAAACAACAAAAATGATCCCTTTGAGAAACTGCCTGGCTTACTAGGTGCTTACTATACGCACACAGTGCATTCAGACTTTTAACTAGGTTTTAACCAGCTCGTGTATTTCAATGCAACCATTTGTTAATTGGTATAATTAACAAGCACTTACTTGAGCTTCTATTTAGCCAACTCCATTAAACGAATAGAACAAACCTGGCTTAAATTAAGAAAGGCTATATTCTGATTGACTTTGTAATTATCGCAAATTAAAAATACTTCATTAGATGTTATTCTCATAAGTATTTTACTTGGAACTCGATCCTATTATAAGGTGGTTATAAAAATATTTTAATGTTTACCTATTGTCCAATTACTCATGTTCATTCTTTATTTATTAAGCAGCCATTATGAGCAGGCAATTTGCTAGACATTGGGGATATAGCAGTGAACAAGAGGATGTGCTCCCTGTCTTCAGAGCTAGTTTACCGCAGACACAGACAGGTAACCAGGTGGTTTCCATAAACATGAAGGTCCTGTGAACTTGGGAAGCACAGTGTGGAGTGGCAGAGCCTAATGGATGAAGAGTGACAGCCAGCTCTGACTAGGGGCACAGGGAATGCCGCCTGGAGGAAACGACATCCAAACGGGATTCTGAAGGATAACCAGAGTTAGTCGAGCAAAGGGAGTCGAGGTGGAGAAAGAATTTTCTAGGCAGAGAGGACAGCACATACAGTACGTGGGAGCTAGAGGGAACACGATGAGTTTGAATATAAGATGTGTAAAACCAGCAGGTCAGACATTTGAGCAGGTTAGTTTCAGACATTATGCCGTGAAGCAGGAGGTAATGGTTAGGTGGCCTTTACAGACTGAATAAAAGAAAAAGACCAACAAGTAATGGATCATATTGAAAATAAAATATAGAAATTTGGGGGATAAAGGGTTCCCGAAATCCATTTCGAGTGAGTTCATTGTGACAGGGGTTTGCCCTGGATGCGCAAGGAGGCCCCTCTTTGGAGCGTCTTCGTTTTAAAGAGAAAGGGAATCTTGAGGACAACTTGGTGAACCCATTACGTATTCAGTAGACAGGCCCTGGTGTTCTAGGTTTTACTTTAATAGAGTGGATTCTGAGATGTGATAAAAAGGTTTAGATATGTGGAATTGAGAGATTTCTTATTTTTTGCAGAACACTAAGTAATTTGAGGAGGCCAAGCATATTATTGTTATACCAGAATATATGTGCCACCTTTTATCAGCAGGCAGGCTTAGAAAAAAGTAAATTGGCTCAGGAGAAGCTAGGTTTTCAAGATGATTTTGTTTGGTAATTTAAAATTCTGTTTTCTCACTGATGGTGCAGAAAGTTCTCAAAGATATGGTAATTATTGCAGAATTATGGCTTCGGGCATTTGCAGCTATTCAAACAGTAAAATTCCATTATAAAAAATCACAATCCATGCATTCAGTTGTGCTGCAGTTGAGAACTTGTCCCTTCTACTGTACACTACATCTTTCTGATAACACAGAACACTCTTAGCATGGAGGAGGAGATAGCCTACAACCTTACTTAATCACAGAGGGAAAAGATAATGGCATATTATTTTATTACATATGACAGATGCCTTGTAGTGAGGCTAAATCATTAAATTACTGCCCAGACACTTTTTGGTCCAGTGTCCTGTTGGGTCCCTGTACAGTTCTCAAGTTAAACAGAAATCTAATATATTATACTTTCTTAACATTTCTGTTCTTACCTAATGGTCTATTTCTTTAACTGACAAGCTTTTAGCACATCACAAAGGTAGTAAAAGCAATGACTAGCAAAATAGAAAGATCAACTTGTCTGTTGGTAAATTAAGCATTTTTTAATTATTCACTATCACTGATTAAATCAGTGATCAATAAAATAAGCAAACAATTCATATTGGTGCAGAGGCAACAGCATATGAAAAGTCTACACGTTTTTCAGTTTTGAGTCATCTTACAGGTCATTATTTATAAAGTGTGTTCTGAATCTGAATCTAGTAAGATGTGTCTCCACAGACTATTTGGGATTTACAAAGCATGCTAATCAATTTAGAAAAATGCCTTCTCTTGGACAGAATGAGAAGGCTAAACTTTTGGTAGCTGGGAAAATCTCCCCCTTGACAGTGAGAGACGTGATTCACTAGGTTGAACAGAAAAGGCATTTGCGGGGGGGAGGGCACAGCAGGACTAGCGTGAGTGAGACGTGAGCATGTCTGTACACACCTGCCACAGCACAGTTAGCCTGACCACCACTGGAAGATGTTGTCTGTGGGAGATGCTTTCTGAGCTCCAAAGGATGATGAACAACTTAGAGATTGCCTTAACCATAAATATTGAACATACACTCCATTCAACTCATACTATATACAGCCTCTGTTCTGAGTGCTTAAAATGCATCAGTTAATAAAACAAATCCAAAAAGTCCTGCCCTTGTGGAGCGTTCTCCATTCTCATGGGCAGGAGAGAGACAATCCACAAAAGACAGTAAATAAGTGACTTACATAATGCGTTAGCACCACGTGCTGTGGAAAGCACCCAGCGACTGGAGGAGGCTCACACCCTGGGAACATTTGAGCAAGGCAGAGATGGAGGGAAGTAAGGACCTCTGGGATGTGCCACCCAGGCTGGGGGACAGCCTGTGTGTTTGCAGATGGGGAGGTGGCCAGCGTCTGGGGCTGGGATGTGGCGGGAGAGGATGACAGAGGGGCAAGGGAGTGGAGACCAGGCAGGGGGGTGTAGGCACAGTAAGGCCTGCGGGGAAGGGGCACACGGGAGGTTTTGAGCAGAGAATGGCACGCTCTATGTAGGGTTCCAAAGAATCCTTCTGGCTGCTGTGTCAAGCATAAACTGCAGAAGGGCCACAGCAGGACAGGCAGGACGGGGCTTGCATTATTTTAAAAGTGCTTCCTATGTATTAACATTAGTCACTCAGTTCCTACCACAATCCTTTGCAGTAGGGATTACCATCATACCTGCTTTACAAATGGGGAACTTGAGGCACAGAGAGTTGAAGCAACCTGTCACCCAGCTATTGCTAGGCAAAGCCAGAATTCAAAGTCAGAGCCTACCCTCTGACTGCAGGGAGTCAGAGTGAGCACACGCAGTGAGCATTTCTCATGTATAGGCTCAAAGGGATGAACAAATGTGTTTTAGGGTTGGATGAGAAACCTGCATTCTATTTCTGGATTATACATTTGCTACTTTGGACAAATGAATTATTCTGCTCAGTTCCTAACAGAATGTGACTAATAACTATCAATCCCTAAAGCATGTATGGTTGCCAAGATTATCATTAACAAGATTATCATGTTATTATCTAAATGTTGAAAAATAATAACTTGCATTTGTGTAGCAATTTGTAGATGTCAAAGCACTTTCACACACATTTCCTGCTTTGAACCCCATGACAAATCACGAGTTCGCTGTCTTCCTCGCAGCCTGCTCCTCTGTCTTTCCTGGGTCTGACAATGGTGACACCAGCTCCGGAATCTGCTTTGGGTCTTTCCTCTTCCCCTCTCCCCAGCACTCAGGCAGTGCCTGGGCTCTGTGGGCCCATCCCATCCCCTCAGTGCCTTGTTCCTGTCCCCTCTTCTCTATTCACCCAGCCATCACCTGGCCTAACTCCCTCCCTGCTCAGTCCTTCCCAGCCCATGCTGCCCATTACTGCCTGAAAGTGCCCTCACCTATCTCCTGCAAATAGATCTCTTGCTGTCCAAGCCAAGCCTGTGGCCTAAAGGAAGGCAGAGGTGGTGGGAATGCAGAGAGAGGAAAGAGATGGGTGAAAGGTATAAGTTTGAGGACTTGGCGATTAATTAACAATGAGGTTTGAATCTGGGTGCAGTGGCTCCTGTCTGTAATCCCAGCACTTTGGGAGGCTGGGTGGGTGGATTGCCTGAGCTCAGGAGTTGGAGACCAGCCTGAGCAAGAGCAAGACCCCGTCTCTAAAAAAATAGCTGGGTATTGTGGCAGGAGCCTGTGGTCCTAGCTACTTGGGAGGCTGAGGCAAGAGGATCAATTGAACCCAAGAATTTGAGGTTGCTGTGAGCTATAACACCATAGCACTCTACCAAGGGTGAAAAAGTGAGACTGTCTCAAAAAATAAAATAAAAATGAGGATTGAGAGTTAAGAGTCAAGGATGAGCCCCAGAATCCTAGTTTAATAATCATAGTAGTAGTTGACACCTAATGAATACTAATAATGTTGCAAGCACTTTTTAATCCTCTTAACACCCCTGCCAGGAAGGTACTAGTTTTGTCATAGCGGATGTGAGAAAACACAGAAGAGCTAGGAGCTTGTCCGGGGTCATACAGGTGTAGTAACAGTCAAAGTCAGACCTTGAACTCTGGCCCAGCTAGCTCACAGCCAGGGCCCCTGGATGGAAGAGGCAAGCAGGAAGACAGGCGGGTTGGCCTGGCTCTGCCTTGTACCCTCCCTCCACCTTGTCCCTCAGGCACATCCTGCTCCCGGGCTGGGCCCCCAGGAACTACAGGAGCTGCTCAGCTGCAGCTGCCACTCCAGGCCCTCTGGAACTCCCTTGGCTGGACCCCCTGTTTCTGCAGAGCTGTCAGCCTCCATCCACACAACCCCTTCCTTGGCCCTTTCATATCAAGACTCAGATTAGCAGATGTTGGGGTTGGGGCAGGACATCTTTAGAGCTGGTTTGGAGATGAAGAGACTGTCCCAATTTCTCTCTTTCCCACCTAATTAAACCGTGTGAATGTCATGCAGCCACACACACAATTTGACTTTAACTGGGGGCTGTTCACACTGGTTCACCCTGGCAGTGGACAATTTTCATTTACTGGTACCATGATGGTTCTCTGCCTCTGAAGTATGTCACATCACTTGACCACGCAGAGCAGCCCAGAAATAGCCAACAGAGACTAAAGGAAAACATTTTGTTTAGAATTCTGTTATGTGAAGCAGTAATATGTTCACACTTCTTTTAAAAATCAAAGTGGGGGAGGGGGGCACCCAGTAGTGTCTTAGCAGTTGGCTTCTTCATCTCTGCATAGGTGATAAGATTTGGCTTTACCATCACACCCACTGTGCAGGGAGGGCCACCAACCCCAAGGAACCAGCTTTTGTTAACACTGCACCTGTTCTGTTCCACCTGTACCCCACCGCCCCAAAACCAATAATCAGGTATCAATTGCCTAATAGCTGTCAATCCCTAAATCTTGTATCATTGCCAAGATTATCATGTTATTATCTAAATGTCAAAATATAACTTGCTGAACTAGAAACAGTACCATGCTAGATTAATCCAGCTATAAGAGTAAACATACAGCTCAAAAAGCACAAAGTCAAGGATAAACAGAACTAGCAAAAGGGAAGAAAACATGTGGGTTGCACTGTACTGGCAAGAAGTCCACCACGTTCAGCTGTTCACACGAAGGAACAGGCCAACTAGAGGACACCAGCAAGCCGAGGGAGCCTGTCCAGTTTACGAGGTCAACAACAGACCTACTTCAGACTGCATGGGTGGACAGCTGGGAAGCCCGTGGAGCAGGGTACCCAGGGGACATCACTGAGGGGCTGAGTCAAAGCTGATGCGGGTGGGCATGAGAGGCAGGGAGGCCGTAGGTGCAGGTGGCAGAGGAGCTTAGTCTCCCCCTCCTCCACCAGGGCTGTCAGGATCCTTCAGCTGAAGCTGTATTCAGGTTTCGGGAGGGAAGGGGCCCTTACAGAGACACTTGTGCTGCATCATCAGCCCAGTCCATCAAGATCCAAGAAGGCCACTGGGAGCCGTGGGACCCACAGGGGAAGAGGCTTCCCCAGCCCTTTCCACAAAGGCTGCAGAGCAGAGAGGGACGGGAGGCCTTACTTGCTGCCAAGCACATTTCCTCCCTTCCGGAACGATTCTTCTGTGGCTGAACACATCAGTGCCAGCTCCTTCACTCCTTTGCTGGGAATGGCTGCTGGGCGTGCCTCTGCCGCCTCAGCCTCTAAATAGACATCGCTCTATTGAAGGGGAGGGCGGCATTGACCGCTCAACAAGCATCAGGGGCAGCAATGCCACTCGGCTTGGGAACAAAGCATCTGAAGGCTCTTTTACCTGCAATGTAGGCAGGGGTTGGCTGCCAAGTCACATCCAGAGACCTGTAGATTTCCTCTTTTCAAGTATATGAGGAAGCGACAGGAGGAAAAGCTCAACACACAAGTCAGCTGTGCTTACTGGTTATTTACCTCAGAAGACTTCCACTGCTCAATCTGTTCAAATCCCCTGGGCCTTGCACTTCCTAACATTTGTGGAACACTTTACAGTTGGCAAAGCTCTTGAATGCATCTCAATTTAGTCTTGTAGCTCTCCGGAGAGTGAGGCAGAGGAGGAATTGGGGCCTCGGCATGTCTGAGTCACTGGCTCAGGGTCACACAGCTCTGAGCTTTGAGTTGGTGCCTCCCCCAATACTTTGTGCTGAAGGTGTCTTAGTCTCGGCTGCTATAACAAAGTACCATAGACTGGGTGGCTTATGAAACAATAGAAATTTACTTCTCACAATTCCAGAAAACTCATTGTAGCCTCAACATGGTAGAAAGAGGGCTTGAGAACTCCCTGGGGTATCTCTAATAAAAAGGCACTAATCGGATTGTGGGGGCTGCACCCTGATGACCTAATGACCTCCTGAAGGCCTCACCTCCTAATAGCATCATGTGGAAGGGTAGGATTTCAACATGGGGATCTGGGAGGGACACAAATATTTTGTCCATGACGAGAAGCCTGGTCTCCCATTAGCTTACAGTTCCCAGGCCCTCCTCTACAACACTGGGAAGCTTTGGAATTCCAATCAACTACCAAAAACTCAATATGGAGTCTCTGCCTTTAAAATTATCTTCTATATTATTAGTCTTATAGATTAGCTTTGTTTAAGCCATTAACATATTTCATCATCTCTAATATATGGAAATTAGTGTTTCATAGGGCTCATTAATCTCCACTTCTTCCCCTAAGAAGGTTGAAGTTATTGAAGACAATATTACACAAAACCAGGACACCTCACAGTTTACAGATGAGCCCAAGGGGGAGGGCAGTAATCACTCTGATTTTGTCTAGATGCCTAAATGACAGTTGGTACACAAATTTCAATGATGAATCTGCTGAGGTTTGCGATGACGCTATTCTGCTACTAAACATTAGAACATAGCAGTAGTTGCCAGGACCATTACCACCTAGCAAAGTAGAATCAATACAGGTGCTTAAATATTTATAGACGATTGATTAATTAATTAAAATCACAAATGTAAGGAATTTTTCAATAATCCCAGGGGTGGGAGAGGGGTGGGAGTAAGTGTGCATCTTTCTCCAAGATTTTCCTCTCCTGCCTTCCCAGCTAGCTTCTAGTCTATAGGGCATGTTTGCCCATTTCCTGGGCAACAGGACAGTGCTGGCACTGTGATGAGATGAGAGCAGAATTTGTATCACAACTCCTGGGGACAAAGGCCAGAAGAGACTGACAGTGGAGCACTGGCGTTACCAGAAACAGCAGGGACTGAGCTGTCAGCTGCAGGGCTTTGGTTCTGGTGAGGAGGGGGCCTGTCCTGACAGCACACAGAGGATTGCTCCAATGGCAGAGGGGAAACTGAGACCACCACCAAAGATTCTGTGTTAGTTTGCTAGGGCTGCCATGACAAAGGGCCACTAACTGGGTGACTTACAATCCCAGCAATCTATTGGCTCCCAATTCTGGGAGTCAGAAGTCCTCCTGCTCATGGAGTGAGCGAGGGTCTTTTCCAGCCTCTCTCCAGCTCCTGGTGGGGGCAGCAGCAATTTCTGGTGCTCCTTGGCTTGCAGATGCAGTGCTCTGGTCCCTGCCTTCCCACGACCACCCTGGGTGTCTCTTCATGATGTTCCCTCTGCATGGCAGCCTCTGTCTCCAAATTTCCCCCTTTGGTAAGAACACCAGTCATATTGACTCAGGGCCCACGCTAGTGACCACATTTTGTTTTATTACCTCTACAAGGCCCTATTTCCTTAGGTTATCTTTTGAGATGTGGGGGCACTCCAACATATGTTTCTGGAGGGACACAGTTTGACTCATAACAGTTCCTTACCCACACACGGCCTCTCCTCTACTCAGGCAACAGCAAATGTGTCAATAAAAGCAGGCGCTGCCCCCGGAACCCACCTGGCTAAGCATCACCCAGGGCTGGCCTTCCTTGCATTACCTCTTCCTGTTCAGAGGTTGTGCAGGGGCCTGGGAGGCAGGCCCTGTGGAACACACTGGGCTCTGGCTCTAGGCCTGCTGCTCAGACCTGTGAGCCCACACCTGCATGGGAAAGTGATCACATTTACCTTACCTTGTTATTATAGAATTAGATGGAATCGTGCCCACAGATCGCCTTGCACATAGTAGCTGCTCAGTAAATGGAGTCATGGGTCCCTTCTCCCATCTCTACATTTCCTACATATCTCGCCTATGGGATTTTAGGCTGACCTGACATGGCCATACAGACGATTCTGGAACAGGCATATGCTCCTCAAGCTGAATTTGTGGCTCAGTTAAGTGATAAGTGTGGCTCAGTTAAGTGAGAATTTTTCAGCCTTTAGGTTTTCAGAATCCACCAAGGGGCACCAAGCCGACTGATAGCCGCCTTCTTGGAAAAGGATCCAGGCCAAACACCATGCCTGGACTTGATTGACAGTTGCACTATCTCTCCAGGTCCCACGTGGCTTGGGCCTTTGTGTCTGCCTTACAGAAACCAATTGCCCTGTTCCCGGGAGCTGGCGTCCCCAGGAGCCGCATTCAGAAGTGAACAGCTGCACCAGGGCAGGCATCTCTGTGTTCGGGGGCTCCAGCTGACACTCACTCCCCCTCCCTTGCCTTTAGGCAGGCGGGGCTCTTGCCTGCTTCAAAATAAGGCATGTGGGAGGGCTGCCCCTTGCTGGGGTCACTGTCACCTCGGTATTGTGACAGCTCTTTCAGAGGTACCCAAGCCCAAAAAGAAAGGATTATAATAACCCCAAATACAAGGAGGCTGTTTTAGGTCCCAGGTCATTCTTTACACCAGATGCTTCTGCATTTATTTATTTGTTAATTTACTCACTCGTTTGGTAAGCATCTATGGAAGGCTAGTCACTTTCACGTGTCTTCACCCTAAAAATAATCCCAAAAGGTATCAGCTTCCTCCCTCTTACACATGGGGAAACTGAGGTTTGAAAAGACCAGGTGATTTTCCCAGATACCTGCTCTTGCCGGGGGCACAGAACACAAAGCAGAGAAGCTGTGGGAAGATGGAGCTAGAGAGGTGTTTTGCACCCACTCAGCAAAACAACAGGCCAGCACCCTAGGGACTGCACACCCAGAGGGGCAGCTGTGGCCAGAACCCTCAACCAGCAACCCCTGCTGCCCAGCACAGCCCATCTCATCCCTACGGCGTCTCTAGCTAACCAAAGGTATGCCCTCCAGAAGCCTTGTCCTTCTCAAAATCCCCAAAGCCAACGCATTCATCAGCTTTTGTTAAGTTCCACTGTGGGAGTAAACAACCCCGCTTCTCAGCAGCTTATCACAACCACAGTTGATTTCCTCACTCCGGGTAAATATTAGCTGCTGGCCGGCCAGGTTCTGATTCACATCTTCCTGGGATCCAGGCTCAGACCGCAGACACTTTCTTATGGCAGAGAGGAAAGAACCATGGCGGGACTACACCATAAGTTCCACAACTTCTCTCCAGGGGAGCTTCTTTCATATTCTTTGGCCAAAGGGAGCCACATGGGCAGGTCTGCAGTCTCCAAGGCAGGGTCATAGGAACTCTTTCGAGTCAAAGCAGCAAATAATTGCGATGTAATTCCCATGGGTTATCCACACTTTGGGGCTCCATGCTCTAATTTACAAAATGGAAATAATACTCGTTCCCTCTGACTGGGGCACTTACAAAGATTAAATGAAATACAGCACGTGACATAGTAAATTGACTCACAGTTCAATGCCGCCTGGCAGAGTAGGTGCTCTGTGGGTGTCTGTGGACCTTTATTCCTCAGTGACATTTCCTGGGCACCTACTCTGTGCCAGGCACTGTTCTAGGCTATCCTAGGACAGCTTGTACAATCTAATGGAGAACAAAACAAGCAAGATGTTGCTTGCCAAGGCACGCAAGGGCCTTACCCTCCAGTTGGGGGGGGTGGGGGCACAGATAGTACACAGCTAAGAATTTCAGACAGTGCTAAGAGTTGTAAAGAAAAGAAAGCAAAATCAATAAAAACAGGATAGAGAACAAGACTAATTGAGAAAGTCACCTCCAACGAGTTAACTCTGAGCTGAGATCTGCATAATGAGAGGGAGCCAGTCCTGAGAAGCTCTAAGGAAAGGAGACAGGATACAGAAAGGCCCTGAGGCAGGAACACGTTGAAGGCCAGTCAGCTGGGTGACTGGGCTGAGTGCAGGGCAGACCCACAGGGAAGGAAGTCAGAGATTAGACAGGTACCCCTATCACTTTCCCCATCTCTCACTTTCCTTTCTAGAGCAGGGATCCCCTGTGGACAGGGTCACCAGGACCCACAGGCACACAGCCGGTAAGACTCAGAGGAGACGTCTGTTAGAGAAAGCAAGAACCATCTGGAAGGGACAATGGCCACAACAGAGACGAGCTTCTGTCCCCTGGAAGGGGCTTCAGAAGCTCTGGCCCGTTGCCCCCTCATTCTCCTTCTTGATTCACTGAGCCTGGGAACATCTCTCACTCCATGACAGTAGCCTCACTCCTTGACATGTTACAATTTCAAAAATTACAGCTGATTTTATATGACGTTTCACAGTGGCCGCTTTCTGACAACCTAGAGAATAAGCTGTCTCCGCACCCCAGAGTGGGATGGGCTACCATGGATTCCATCCACTGGACACCAGTCACTATCAGCTCTGCCTCTAGACCACGGCAGCTGCTGACCTTGGCCCAGGTTCCAAGGTGACTTTTACTCTGAGGACCTGGATCTTGCTACCCACAACCAGGGGAGTCACACAGCATGCATGTCTAACTCCATGGGCATACCTCAATGGTACTTGCTTGTAGTAGAGAAGGGAGGGAATGGTTTGAGTAACACCATGCCTCAGAATGAGCTGACAAGGAGTTGTGCCTCAGGGGAGCCCAGAGGAGCAGGTGTGAGCCCTGAGCCAGGGCTCCCAGCAAGAGAGGGGAGGGAGGGCAGGAGAAAGGAGGTCCCTGTCACAGCATGTCCATCTGCAAGCCGGCAAGGTAGTGCCCTCCCTAGGCTGTGGTGAGGAAACCAGGCTCAGAGAGGTAAAGGAGTGGCCCACGGGCACACAGCTGGTAAAAATCAGAGATAAGAATTGAATTCGAGTCTGTCTGAAGCCAAAGGTGCATCCCTGGAACTACATCATATGTTCTCCTCTCTATGGCTATAAGAGTGTGCTTATGTGTGCGTGTGTGCATGTGTGTGTGCATGTGTGTGCATGCACATGTGTGTTGGGGGAGTAGGGAGAGCCAGAACTGAGGAAGGTTAGCAGAGATATTCGGTTAAAAAAAAGAAAGAGAAAGAAAGAAGGAGTTGCTGAGGGATGGGGAATGCAGTTGAGAGGGAGAGAAACACATTTGGAAACATTAACCTCAACAGACATTTGGAAACTTTCAGAGGTTGTCAAAATCTTTCTGGATGAGTTTTTAAAGCCATGGTATCCAACCTATGGCATAACTTTGGGAGAAGGCCAGTAACAGCAAATCAGAACCAATCGATGGGCACTCGGCCACTGAATGTTTTCCCAGAATCTTTCCAATCTCTCTGCAGGGCCCTGAGGTCCCCAGGAATGATTTTAAAACCACAGTGTTCATGTCACAGTTTAAAGACCCAGCACTTTCCATCTGTAGTGGTGCATCATAATGTTTTGCTATCAGGCTCTGGGGCCCAATTCTATTAAAATTCTGGTGCTTCTGGGGCTTGGACAATGATAGAAACTTCAGTGGAGGAAGGAAAAAAATCGAAAGACAGCGCATCAGGAGCCCGACGCAGCCCGAGCGGCCACAGCGCAGGTCTCCCGCCCTGACTGGAGATAATTCCAGGAATGGTGTAAAAGAGAGGATGGGTTATTAACATAAGCAATGACAACAATAATAATACATCAATACTTTACATTTGTAATTTACATTTGTGTTTTACATGTGTAATTTACATATGCAGAGGGCTAGAGGTTTTACAAAGCTCATCAGACATAGCTCCCTCTCTTCTTCCTGATAGCAACTTAGTGAACCACATGGGAAAACTCCTGGGGTCCAAAAACACCCGTTTCTCCTCCTGGAGACAAGGCAAAACGGCTCTTCCTACCCCACTGGAAGTTATGTGTGGCCATGTCCCTCAAAGCAAGTGGCTGAAGCCTTTCCACTGAAGCATGTGTTCCCTGCTCTGGCACAGCCCTGGTACCACAGGGAGGACACCCAGAGCAGAGTCCGCACTTAGCCAGCAACAGGCATAACATGAATGTGTTTGTCACTGCAGCAAAGCCCAGCCATACTGATGGATCCAGAAATTATCCTCATTTTCAAAACGAATAAACATTTACCCAAGGCTGCCTAGATATAGACTCAGAATGGA
Source organism: Loris lydekkerianus (assembly GCA_963574355.1). Lineage (NCBI taxonomy): Eukaryota > Metazoa > Chordata > Mammalia > Primates > Lorisidae > Loris > Loris lydekkerianus. Next base: position 159,643 of record CAUYPK010016025.1, on the reverse strand, counting down.
ATCTGGGTCTTTTGTTTTTTCAGCAAAAAGGTAGACACCGTAAAGAGTTAGAAAGGGCTTCACCGCAGGCTGAGCCAGAACTGAGTCCACCTAGGCGCTACCTGTTGGAGCTGATGACCTTGGACAAGCTATTTTAGCCTCTGTGCTGCTCATCTGAACAGAGAGGACGGCAACACCCCAGAGGGCAGTGGGGACAGCTGAGGTCAGATGACTCACACCACAGTGGGGGCCTCACAGGCGCTCCCTGCTGGGCCTAGTGCTCTGTCTACTTTGCAGGTACCATGTTGCAAAGCTTCCCATATAGCTTAGGGCGTTTGAAGATGACTTCGGTTTCCCCGGGTACCCTCCATGACCCGCTCTTCCTTTTGCCCTCGGCTAAGCCGAGTCTTTATCCCCGGCTGGGCTTGGAATCTGGAAGGTGTCTCCTTTGTGTCCAATTAGAACATTTTTCATTTCAAAACATATTGTTGTCCAGGGACAATGACATAAAGCAGAGCTTAGCCAGCCGGCTCCTGAGAGTAGAAGCCGACAGAGAAGAGGCTTTCTGAGAACAGTGGCTCCTTGGGTGCCGCCGGCTGAGCGGTGTCGGCAGGAGAGACCTTGTAATTAATTTTTAAGTTTGCTATTATCATGCATTTAGGCAGTGGGCCGGAGTGCTGGCTGGTTTTGACCTTTAAAAATGTTACAAACACTATCAGCTTTTCTCCAGTGTGAAGGACACTGACCCAGAGGCTATAAAAACCACAGCCTCGTGGGCTGGCAACCTCCCTTTCAGCTTCCTTCTTTCCCTTTCTTTTGCTTGTCATATATATAAAGGAAAGCCGCATGCAGGCTTTTTTTTTTGTTTTCTGGCAATGATGAAACGTATTTATGTTTCCACCTCTTCATTTTTCATTACCAAAGGTGTTGTCACACGTTGTTTTCATTGTGGTAAAATATACGTAACATTTGCCACCTTAACTACTCCCGAGTGTGTAGTTCGGAGGCATTAAGTACATTCACTGTTGGGCAGCCGTCCACAGAACTTTCTCATGTTCCCCGACGAAATTCTGCACCCCTTAAACACTAGCTCCCCATCCTCCGTCCCCCAGCCCCTGGCAATCCCAATTCTACTGTCTGTCTCTTTGAATGTGACTGCCCTAGGAACCTCAGAGCAGTGGAACCAGACGACATCTGTCTTTTTGTGACTGGCTGATTTTGCGCAGCATAATGTCCTCAAGATTTACCCAAGGTTGTAGCATGTATCTGGATTTTCTTCCTTTTTAATGCTAAACGCCCTTCCATTGTGCATATATCTCAATATATTTTAGTAAAAGGCAAAGATTTATACGATCTGAAGAGAATCAGAGTGGATCTCATGTATATTAAATGGTAAAAGACCTCCAGGGGCCAGTGGTGGTGCCCTGAGAACAGGAGAGGGACCAAGTCCCTGAGAAGCTAAGGGGCTGTCCTGGGCAACCTCTGGGTACAGCAGCCCATCTCAGACCTAGAGCCTCTCACCTGCTATGAGTTTAGCACAGACCAGGACTGCACAGTCCTGAGTTCAAGTCCCTCCTGCAACTTGCCCACTGTGTCACCTGATCCACTTGCTGGAAACTCAGCTTCCTGTTGGTGAGATGGGGTCTTAGAGTGCTCATGGCCTCAATCGTTAGAGGATTCAGAGAGATGAAGTGAAAAGGGCCTAGCACCAGGTGAGACACATGGTGGACATCTTGTGGCAGAGTTTGTGGGCACAAGGCACACAGGAGACCAGGCTGTGCGGTTTGGTGTTGCCCTCTGACTTGGAGAGGCCCCCTGGGGCCGTGAGCAACTTCTTCACTGCTGCACCTGAGTCCTGTGCTGGGCTTGAGGCCATGAGAAAGAGATGACATAGACCAGCCTCGCTCCAGAATGAGCAAGAAGTTCATTGTCCTTTTGAGCCTCCTGCAGTGTGAGAACAGGGGACGCTGTCTCAGGAACACATTGTAGCCAAGGCTCATATAAGTTAAAAAATAGAAAAGTTTACCTTCCTCTGTGACATTTCACCACCTCCTCCCACTGCCAGCCACCTCATCTTCCTGATGACAGGAATATTCTCAGGGAGGACAAGTGCATTCAGGACCCATTCATCTGGTCCTTGCCATCTCCTCCTCATGGATTCCTAGGATCAGGGGCTGCCTGTCCGAGAGGTTTCCAGACAGATCCGATCCTAGCATGGCTTGGGTCCCCCCAGGATGACCTGATGAAAACCAAAATGCCGAGACTCTCCAGGGGGTGAGCAGAGGGCACGGGGCTTCTGAGAGCTGAGTGGCCCCCTTCCGTGGATAAGAAGTGTCAATCTAAACAACAGCTCTGAAAAAGAAAATGACATGTACTCAGGATCGGACTCCGCACGGGGAATACACATGCCCTGTAAGCTACCAGCGTTCAGAATGGCAACAGAAGACAAAGGTTTTTAAAGGAAAATGAGGCTTATGTAGTTGTGTTGAGACAATTATCTCTGGCTACAAGGATCAACAACCAGGCGACCCCAGTCCAGGACAGGACAGACAGCTGCCGTCCTGCAAGGGCAGGTGTCCTTGCAGAAGTGGTTTCTGTGTAAGGCTGCGACGGTCTTTGTGCAACGTCTCAAATTTTGCGGAGACTTTTGCGGCAGCTCTTGTTCTCAGCATTCCTGCATGTATATTAAATGGTAAAATATTTACCTGGCTCTGTTTGTCAGGGTTTGTAACACAAGTGATTCTGTTTTGATTCTGACAACTTTTGCAGGAGATGCAGCTCTGAGCAGCTGTACCCTGGCAGGACCTAAGAGAAAAGGCTGGGGGCCAGGACAGGTTTGGCCTCAGAGATCTTTGCCCTTGAGCAGAAATCCCAGGTGGCCCCTTCACATCCTCGGGGCAGGGCAGCTGGTCTCCAAGGAGCAACACAGTAGAGCAGGGGCACTGAGGGGCGCTGTGGTCTGGGAACCCTCCAGGGTGGCACCATCCTCAGGGCCCAGCTGGCGCCAGGGCAGCAGCCTCAGTTGTCTCTGGGACACACCTCACTCTGTTTTGAGGGCTCCATCAAGATGGATGCCAGTTTCTGTCCTACAACAGGGGCCCTAGGAGTGATGGACAGTCTCGTGGGCTGGAATATGGGGTACAGTTAGCCTTCTGGGAGAGATGGGACATCAAAGACAGATGGATCCCAGACAGGCAATGACATTACACAGTGGGTGGGACAGGTGGGTTCAGAAGTTCGAGAGGACTTCCTGGAGGAGGAAGTGCCACAGACACAGAGTTTCACTATGTCACCCTGGGTAGAGTGTCGTGGTGTCACAGCTCACAGCAACCTCCAACTCTTGGGCTTAAGCGATTCTCTTGCCTCATCCTCCCAAGTAGCTGGGACTACAAACGCCCGCCACAATGCCTGGCTATTTTTGTTGTTGCAGTTGTCATTGTTGTTTGGCAGGCCCAGGCCAGGTTTGAATTGCCAGCCCTGGTGTATGTGGCCAGCGCCCTAGCCACTGAGCTACGGGTGCCAAGCCAGCCACAGACGCATCTTAAGAACTAGAAGTTCTGCCAGGTGCAGTGGCTCACGCCTATAATCCCAGCACTCTGGGAGGCTGAGGTGGGTGGACTTCCCTGAGCTCACAGGTTCGAGACTAGTCTGAGCAAGAGTGAGACACACACACACACATTGGCTCTAAAAATGGCATTGTGGCGGCGCCTGTAGTCCCAGGTACTTGGGAGGCTGAGGCAAGAGTTGGAGGTTGCTGTGAGCTGTGACACTACAGCACTCTACCTAGGGTGACATAGTGAAACTCTGTCTCAAAAAAAAAAGCCGGGGGGAGACTGCAAACTGGGTGCACCCAGTTTTATAACTGCAGTTTCTGAAACAACATGACCAACAATATAAGTCTTTTGATGAGATTGGTCAAAAACTACACTGGGACCAGGCTCAGTGGCTTACACATATACTCTCAGTACTTTGAGGGACTGGACTGAGGTGGGAGGTCTATTTAAGGCTAGGAGTTCAAGACCAGCCTGGGCAACATACCAAGACTCCATCTCTTAAAAAAAAAAAAGAAAGAAAGAAAGAAAAAGAAAAGAAAAAACCTGGGTGTGGTGTCAGGATGCTAAGGCTAGAGCATTGCTTCAATTAAACCCAGGAGTTCAAGGCTGCAATAAGCTATGATTGAGTTACTGCACTCCAGCCTGGGTGACACAGAAAGACCCTGTTTCTAAAAAAGAGTTAAAAAAAAAAAACAAAAAAAAAACCCACAACGAATCACCACTGCACATGCAGTCACTCAAAGACCTGACAGATTCTATCCTTCACAAATGCACGTATACTAAAAGGACACTTCATTTATAACTGTGGTCATTATATGAACCAAGGGAGGGTTATTCCTTTCTAAGGAAGTTTCAATGTTTTCACACTGAGAACCAGGGAGATGGTGTAACTCTCAGTGCAAGGATGAAAGCCCTGGGACCAGGGGGCCACTGGTTCAGGTGCAGATGCAAACTCTGGCAAGCCTGGAGTTCTGACGTCCAAGGGAGCGGACGAAAAGCTGCCCCAGCTCTCCAGGCCTGTTTACCCTCTGTGTTTCCTCGTTTGGTCCCCAGCTGATTGGATGGTCCCCTTGAGATTGAGGGCAGCTCTTCCCCACCTCGTCCACTCAGACTCACACTCTAATCCCTGGAAACTTCCTCACAGACACACCCAAAGCGTTGCTCTACCTGGTTGCCTGGCATTCCTTAATCGAGTTGACACCTAAAATTAAGTCCCCGGATCTACCCCTTGTCAGCCGGCATCCACAGGCCTCCCCTGAAACCACACTTAAAATCCAGGCAAAGACAATGATAGGTCACAGTCCCACCTCATGGGACACAATGGTCTTGTGATGGAGATTTTCAGGTTTTAGGCATTAGAGATTTTAGATTTTAGGGATTTAGACTTTAGGGATTTTGATCTTTGGGGATTTCAACATTCCGGATTATGGCATTCAGGATTGTGTCTTTCGGGATTATGATTCAACTCCTTTTTGAAAGAGGCCTGAGAGCGTGGGCAGAAGGCACCTTCTTCCTACAGCACCCAGCGAGCCACCAAACGCGAGATGCTTCTGTGATGCAGAGTGTGAGGAGAGGGGGGACGCAGGACAGTGTCCTATCAGCACAGACATTTAGGAGGCAAAGTTCTCACGGCTTGAAGTTGGATTCCCTCTGGCTCAGAGCCTGAGCACAGAAAACCGGAGCCCCGGGCTGGCCTGGTCCCAGACCAGGGGTGGCCTCTGACCCACAGGTGGCAACGGAGAGAGCAGCAAGAGGCCTCAGGGAGGCGACAGGCAACCAGGAAAGCCATTACACTCAGCCCAAGGAAGGGAGAGGCCCCAAGGAAGGGAGAGGCCCCCACGACCATTAAACCTAGTCATTAATTTAAGAGCATGTAGAACCTTCTCTAATGATCGCTACAGGCTGTCCCCAGAGGCCTTGCTTCTGAAAGGCAGGGTGCTGCTGGTGAGCTCCAGGTAACAGAAATTCCATTAACATATTGTACCCATAGTCCTAAGAATCTGCTTTTATGTTCCAAAGACAGGGGATTAATGGCCCTTGTCATTTATATGTGGCTGGTGTCACCACCGAAGCTGCAGGCGGAAGGGTCAGGTCTGCTTTTGTTCCTTGTTCATTAGGTGCTGCAAGATCTTTCTCCAGGATGAAGATCTGTCTAGGTTGAGATATGGCTCTGCCCACCTGAGCAGGATTACACAGGCCTTGTTTAACACCGTGCAACTCCACAGGGCCTATGTAAGGACACTCCCCAGCTCCAATTAAAGCTGCATGGCTGCAGGACTGCAGGAAACCTGGCTGCCTAGGGGAGGTGACTGGTGAGTTCAGACAGTGGCCCAGCCAGGCAGCCAACCTCTCACCAGGTGACGGTGTGTTGCAGGGGCAGGAGGGCAGGGTGCTGGTTGGAGAACCCGGGGCTGCTCTACCGGGAGGATGACAATTGCCAACCAACAGCAAGATGCTGCTGAGACAAATGCTGCAGGCCCTGGGGCAGGTACGCCAGATGGGCGCCCTCCCATTGGGCACTCTCCCATGCTTTGGCCAAGCCTAGGAAGGCCAGGCCTGGTGCTTGATGGGTAAGGCCGATAAGGAATTTTAAAACCACCCTAAACTAGGCAGAGCCTCTTAAGGCACAAAGGTAGATGATTCTGGAACCTCTGTGAAGGTCAGAACCAGAGCTGGAGCGCCGTCTCCAGACAACTTAATCAGGACACCATCCGTTGTCTTCATTACTGACCAGGCAGCTAGTCCATCCTCCACACTAATGAGAAATCTTGTCTGGGTGTGTTCGGCTCCCCCGCCTCCGTTTTTATTACTTTCTCCCAAAGGCTTTTCTTCCCTGAATACAAATCTATGTGGAGCTGTGGCTGCTCCCAGGCCTGCCCCCGAACCAAGGGAGCCACTGCGTGGCCCCAGGAGCCCAGGACGGAGGTTGGCGCCGGGCAGGTGTGGGGACAGTGCTTACACTTTATCTGCCACCTCCCACTCCTGTCTGTCCAGCAGCAAGTTTCAGGGGGGAATAAAACCCCATGAATGAACAGTTCCCGTTCCCGTTCTCTCTGTCAGTGGGAAAGGCACAGATGCTTCAGCAGGAAGGCAGGGTGTGAGGGACAGAAGGTCCAGGATGGCCGAACAGACTGTCTAAGGAGACAAGATCAGAGTGAGTTGCTGCCCCATGTGGCCCAGCAGGGCTACTCTGGGAGAGCCATTTGCACAAGGGGAACATCAACCCAGTCCTACATCCCAGGGGCCTCAGCAAGACCCAAAGAAATGGCACCTTCTGGTCCTCAGAAGGCAGGGAACACATAAATGCATCTTCTATGGGACATGCTGGACCTTAATTTTGTAACATTAGCTCTCTGGACTCTTCACCATAGGTCTCTCCTTTTTCTGGGAGAGGCTGGGCATGGTGACCCAATTCATTCAAAGTCACATAGCTTAACAGTGGGGAAGATGCTAACCCAGCCTGCCTGACCCTGGGCAGGTTATGTACATGCCCTTGTGGCCATCTCATCCCTACTCCTAGAGTTGCTCACCCACCCTGCAGAAGTTTGGGGAGCAGCAGGATGGAGGGGTAGGATTATGGGCCCTGGAGTAGATAAATCTGGGTTCAAATCCTCTTAACAGCCAGGTGCAGTGGTTCACAACTGTAATCCTAGCACTCTGGGAGGCTGAGGCAGGCAGATTGCTCGAGTTCAGGAGTTCAAGACCAGCCTAAGCAAGAGTGAGACCCCCCGTCTCTACTACAAATAGAAAAACTAGCTGAGCATTGTGGCAGGCACCTGTAGTCCTAGCTACTCAGGAGGCTGAAGCTAGGGGATCACTCAAATTGAGGAGTTTGAGGTTGCTGTGAGCTATGACACCATAGCACTCCACCCAGAGCAACAGAATGAGACTCTGTCTAAAAAAAAATATCTTCAGGGCGGGCAAGACACTTCACCTCTCCCGCTCTCTGCCTTCTCACCTGCAGAGTGGGAGAGCCCCCTCCTATCTGAGGCCCAGGTAGGTGCTCAGGGGAGCCACAAAGAGCTGTCCCCCAGAGGCCAGGCCCTGCAGACCACACTGCCCTTCAGGCTCCCTCGCTCTGGGAAGAGCCCCCCAGCCCACAAGGCCTGTGTCCCCCCCACCCGCAGGCTGAGCACTGAGTCGCAGCTGCTTCTCAGGAACTCAAGTGGGCTCAGGCCCTTCGTGGGGGTGGCATCAGCAGTCTGGGAAAACCTAGCTTCTGGGCAGCCTGCTCATTAGTTTAGGAAAGTTTAAGCTCCCCATTCATAGCAGTGAAACGAGAGATGCAGCCTCCTCCCCAAGTGCCCTGGTCGGCTCTCAGCTCTGGGAGGCACCTCAGGGAGCTGCCCAGGCGCTTCCTTGCATACAACATAGTGAGACGTCAGCCTTCCCGGCCATCCAATACTTGCCCCAAAAGTCACTCAGTGGGCAGGAAACAGATCACCTCTTGTCATTTGCTTTGGGGGTCCTGAACAGAAACAGAATCTGGGCAGGGTCCAATGGCTCACACCTGTAATCCCAACCTTTTGGAGGCCGAGGCAGGTGGATTGCCTGAGCTCACGAGTTCAAGACCAGCCTAAGCCAGAGCAAGACCTCATCTCTTAAAAAAAAAAAAAAGCCAGGCATTGTGGCAGATGCCTATAGTCCCAGCTACTTGGGAGGCTGAGGCAAGGGGATCACTTAAGCTCCAGAGTTTGAGGTTGCTGTGAGCTGTGATGCCAAGGCGCTCTAGCAAGGGCAACTAAGTGAGACTTTGTCTCAAGAAAAAAAGAAAGAAAGAAAGAGGAAGGAAGGAGGGAAGGAAAGAAGGAAGGAAGGAAGGAAGGAAGGAAGGGAATCTGCCTCAGGAATCCTAAACAGAAAGCTGGTGTTCGCATCCCTGCCCTGCTGCACACCTGTGGCTGGAGGGCTGTCCCCTGTGCCTGGGGCACTGTCCTGCCTGGCCCCTCCCCCAGGCTCAAGAAGAAGGAAGGAGACTCAGGAGAGCGAGGCCACCCTTGCAGCTTTCCTCCTCCAGTGGTCATCACCCCTCCTGGCTGCACCTGGCCTGGGGGAGTCTGCAGGTGCTCCCCTCAGATGGGGACAGTCAGCTGTGACCCTCCTCAGCTCCAGCTGGAGAGAAGAGGGCAATTGCACAGCCCATTGTGGCCGCACACAGATGGTCTTGGCTGAATCTGATTATGCCTCCTCCATGGGCCTCCCACACCTGGTCCAGTCAGGTGCCCTGTAATTCAAGCCAGCAGCCCCATCTCTCACTGCCAGAGCCTCCTTCCAGCCCTGACAGACTTCACAGCCAAGGTAGCTTCCCCAGTACCTGGCTCAGCTTCAGCCCATTATTCCTCATTACTCTCCTGAACTGCTCTTCTCCCTTGTCTGCCCTTCAAAGATTTGCAGTGGGACTCATTTCTTGGCCAAGGGACAGCCCATCAGTCTTATTAATCTGACCTCATAAACCAGCCACCTAGGCAGCCCCAGGCGCCTCCACTGCACCTCCTGAGCTCCTGTATGCTCTGGGCACCTCCCAGGGCAGCCCCAGCATCCACAGCTCCCTCCTGGAGGGGTAGTGGCCCCCAACACACCCAGCACTGTCCTCCTCCCTATGATAGCTGGGGACTGGTAGCTGCTCCTTCAGGGTGCCTCAAAAGCCTTGGCAGCTGCCTTTCCTGTCAGCAGGGCTTTCTCCCGGAACGGGACATCCTAAGCGTATTGGGATCAATTGCCCATGGCATTCCACTTAATCCCCCTGCCAGGCAACTGACAGCTTTAGAGGAGAGGGGGGAGCAAGGAGGACTTGTTAGGAGGTGGCCTTCCCTTAGGACAGCACAGCAGGGCTGGAGGGATCTGCAGGGGGTGGAGGTTAGCAGAGGCACCCCAGGGCCCCTGACCCCATCTTTTTGAAAGGCACCTTGGCTGTAGGGAGCCCTACTTGTCCAAACCAAAGGGTGGAAGGACCAACTAGAGTCCAGCACCAGCCTGGCACACAGAGGGCACTCAGGAACTCTGCAAAAAGGCCGGGCACAACTTTGGCCAAAGTAGGGGAGAAGAGGAAAGGTGTGTGACATGTGTGTGCATCTGTGTGTGTGCATGATTTCTCAGTGGGGGACAGGGCCCAGAGGATCCGTGGTCAAGGTGCTCCATCATCCTGCAGGTTGACAATGCACATACTTGGGGCATTCACAAAGTAGAAAACATTTGCCAAAGAGTTTCAACATTTAGTATTTCTCAAAAAAAAAAAAAAAAAAAACAACTTCAAAATAATCATCCCGGGAAACACTACCATCTTAGTGGACATTTAGTCTGTTTTATGTCCCTACATTAGACATTATTACACTTGTTCTACAAAGTAATGTTCTACAAGTACTTGGATTCTCCAGCACACTTAGCAAATTCTTTGCTCTCCTGGCCTTACCTGTTGCACCTTCCTTCTGGAGTGATTTTTCTTTGGAAATGGCCCCGAGGAGGCTCTACATTCACTTGAGCTTTGTCTGAAGATGTCTTCCTCTTGTTCTTGAAAGCTATTTTTGCTCCATACAGATGCCAAGTGGACAATGATATTATTTGTTGACACTGGTATTGGATGATGCCATTTTCCGGGCTTCGGCCTATTAGCCACCCATATCCAGTTTGTCTCTTTTCTCTGACTTCCTTTGAAACCCTCTCTTTGCCACTGGGAAGTATTGTGATGGGTCCAAGTGTGGATTTTTTATTTAATCCCTTGCCTGGGCTTTATTGTGCTGCTTGAACTGAAATCCAAGTCTTTTTAAACAATTCTGGAAAATCCTCAGCCATTATCTCTTTGGATAATGCCTCTCACCCCTTTCTCTGTTCTCCAAGTGGGTATGCATTACTTCTTCATATTCTGCCCGTCCCTCCCAGCCGCCCTCTTGCACTTTTGGCGTCTTTTCTCTCTGTCCTGCATTACAGTCTGGTAATTGCTTCTGTGCCATCTTCTGCTGCACTGATTTCTTCCTGAACTGGATCTATTTGCTGTTCAACCCAGCCACTGAGTTTCACATTTCAGTTGTTACATGATTCATTCCTGGACATGCTATCTGCCTTTTTTCTTCTCTCTCTGATCACTTTTCCCCTTCTGTTTTGCTTTGTCCACGTTCTCAATTTCTTTATTTCTTTAAAATTTTTTAAAATTATTTTTATTCTTCTTTTTTTTTTTTTAAGACAGAGTCTCAAGCTGTCACCCTCGGTAGAGTGCTGTGGCATCACAGCTCACAGCAACCTCAAACTCTTGGGCTTAAGCGATTCTCTTGCCTCAGCCTCCCAAATAGCTGAGACTACAGGCGCCTGCCACAACACCCGGCTACTTTTTGGTTGTAGTTGTCATTGCTGTTTGGCAGGCCCAGGCTGAGTTCGAACCCACCAGCTCTGGAGTATGTGGCTGGAGCCCTAGCTGCTGAGCTATAGGCATCGAGCTTTTTAAAATTCTATTTCTGATCATTCAAACATCTTTTGATCTGGTTTTGCATGTGTGGTTTCTGCTGACTCCAGCTCATCACGAAGGATTTTCTCCTGTGTTTTTGATTTGAGACTGTGAGCTGGGCGGTGTCCTGTGGGGACCCAGAGGCCCTGGAGGAAGGCGTGCTCTGGCTGGGTGCCCAGCTCCAGCAACCTAACTCTACTTTAGGTGAATTTCTTGGCTTGAGCTTTCTGAACCACTCAACCTATATATTTGAACCCCAAGCCCAAGTGAAAATCAACCTAAATTGACACGTTCTCAGGAAGGAATCCTTGTATTCTCATTTCTGTGGAGACTGGGACACACAGATGTCCTTTTCCTTGTTCTTTGCTAGAAGGTTGAGTACCTGGAAGTTACAGCCTTTGAGAGCCCCAGCTAGAGACGAGGGTCTCACTCCCTGCTCCCACCCGTTGTGAGCTCAGTAGTCCGTGTCTTCTTTCTCCTGCACAGCATTTAATCCGCGGTCCCAACCCCTGTTCTGGGCACATCCCTTGGGGCATTTGCTTCCTGCCCTGGTGTCAACTCCCTCTTCATTTCTGACTCTCAGAAATTTTCCTTACTTCCTTGAAAACTTAGCTGTGCATAAAATAAAGAAGTTTATGGGAACTTACTTTGCATTTTTAGATGTTTCTAGCAGAAGACCCCTCCCCTTCCTCCACAAAGATCTGACTATGGCAGAACAGTTCTCAAACTATTTCTTCTTCCTTTGGGGCTCACAGGTGGACCACAGGCCAAGCGTCCCCTTCCATTGAGTGAGGCTCCCTGTCTGCCTGCTGCGACAAGGGTTGGGGGGGCACTATTTCTGGGCCTGGCCTGTTAACCCTGTTTCACAGTGAGGACAGTGCAGCCATAGGATATGCCTGGGTCTCCAATCAGTGCTTATGGGACAGCAGCCTCCTATTTCAGATGTCACATGAGCAGGAAAAGGCCACTGAAACCCAGGAGCGTATCTGCTACAGCAGCTGGTGCTGCTTCCCCACGCAGGGCCCACCATTTGCCAGAATTAAAGTTTCACTTACGATGATCCCACAGATTAGTGCTACACACAGAATCTTTGTAAGGCTTAGGGATGTCAAGGGTGTTTATCTGGCCTGGCTCACTACATGGCAGATTGAAACGGTCCTGAGAAAGGTGCAGGCCCTTTGCAGGTTTCCAGACCACTCAGTTGTGGTCCCGCTCTTGAGGAGTTCCTGGGTGGTTGGGGACATGGATGCCAGCACAGGCAACCCCAGAATAAGAAGGTGCTGGCTTGTGGCCCTTCTCAGGTGATGGCACATTCAGGCTGAGGTTCTGGGACCTGGGTAGGGCTATAACTGGCATGTGAGCCAGGTGGCCCTGAGCACTGAAGACAGCACTGGGCAGATCTCACCCCAGGCTGGAGCAGACAGGAATCCATAGAGCAGCCCACCTGCACCTAGCAGGACACTGGATATGCTGTAGAGGTGGCAGGACCTTGAGGCCTGCCCTGTGCTAGGAAACCTCATCTTTGCAGCCCTTAATGACACCTTCCTTGGCAGTTGCTGGAGTCCTTAGGCCACCCCCTATGCAAACAGATCATTGAGAAGCCCCAAACCTCTGCTCTCTACAGAGAGAGCTTCTTCTCCCAGCAACAAGGACCAGCTTCTTGCAGTGGTGACATTGCCAGGACAGGGTCTGCAGGGCCTGGCAGGCCAGAGGACAGGCATCCAGGCCACGCCAGGACCCCAACACACACATCCTCCTCTGTTCCTCTCAGCAGCCGAGTTAAAGAAGGGCCACCAGCTGCTGCTACCAGACTCGGTGGTGTGGATGGGCGGGAATTGGGTTCAAGCCCATTTGTGCCAGGTGATTTATATGTCACCCTGTCTCGGTTACAGTGCCCAGGGGTTTGGTCAGATACTCATCTACATATGTCTGTTAAGGTGTTTTGTAATTATGATTAACACCTGAAATCAGATGACTACTCTGCCCACCTCTGATCAGCTGAAGGCGTTAAGAGCAAACGCTGAGGCTTTCCAGAGAGTATCGAATTCTGCCTCAAGAATGTGACATAAAAACCTTCCCTGAGTTTCCAACCTGCCCTGCCCTACAGGTTTCGTACTTGCCATCCCCATGACCACGTGAGCCCCCATTTGTATATACACAGTTGACCCTGGAACAACCTGGGCCTGAGCTGAGCAGGTCCACTTGTGCTCAGATGTCCTTCCTCCTCAGCCACCCCTGAAGAAGACCAGCCCCTCCCCTTCTTTCTCCTCCCCACACCCCTCTCCCTCCCACTTCCCCTCCCCCTCCTCCACCCCTCAGCCCACTCAGCGTGCAGACCAGGACAGTGATGGCCCCCTTCCTCTTACTGCAGAGTAAATATAATTTTCTCTTCCTTGTGATTTTTAAAATAACATTTTCTTTTCTCTAGCTTGCTTTGTTGTAAGAATACAGCATATGTAAAACCTAGAAGATATAAAATATGTGGCAATTGACTATTGTGTTACCAGTAATGCTCGGGTTCAGATTAGTAGGTGTTTTAGGAGTCAGACGTTGTATGTGATTTTTGACTGCAGAGGGGGTCAGTGCCCCCACCCCCAGGTTGTTTAAGAGGCAGCTGCATGTGTGTGTGTATGTATGTGTCTGTAAGTATGTCTTTGAATAAATATGCATGTATATTTGTATAGGTGTTTCTGTGTGCACATATATGTGTATATATGTGTATGTGTGTGCATATGTATGTGTATATGTGTACACATTTGTATATGTATGCATGTGTGTATATGTGTATATATGTCCATGTGTGTGTTGTATATGTGTTTGTGTGTACACATCTGAATGTGTGTATATGTGGGTATGGGTGTGTGTTAGGTATTTGTGTAAATGTGTGTAGGTGTATGTGTCTATGTTTGGGGGGGGACATGTCCCCAGAGAGCCCTCAGTGCTCCCAAGGGTCCCCAACATGGCCGCCCAGCCTCCTCAGCCAGGCCACAGTCTTTCAAGAACCTCCTGTGCTCCAAATACAGAGGCCATAGTCCCTGTCTTTCAAGAGTTCATGGCCATTCTGTTATGACCTGAATGTTTATGTCCCCCTAAAATGAGTTGTTGAGGTCCAAACCTCCAGTGTGGCAGTATTAAGAAGTGATGAGGTTTCAATGAGGTGACAATTGTGGAGCCCCACCATGACAGCATCCTTATAAGAAGAAGGGCCCAGACCAGGGCAGCTGACCCTGCCCAGGGCTCAGGGGCCCAGGAGGATTCCTAAGGAGATGGGGACAGCCCAGAGCCTGGGGGCAGGAGGAAGCAGAAGGTAGGACACCAGGGAAAAGTAAGTCTGCACTTGGCTTCCAGCAGAGAGCACCTCCCCCCAGCCCAAGCCCACCCCAGGCCTGGACAGGCCGCACCCAGTGGGAGATGCAAGGCCACTGGCCTAGGCCTGGCCCCTCCAGAGCTCTCAGTCCAGAGGGGAGCAGAGCCCAGAAGCTTCACACCCCTGTGCTATCGCCACCTTCCTACCCTGGAACTGCCAGACTGTGCCCACCCAGCACTCAGTCCACAGTGACCCGGGAGGCCAGGTTCTCAGGAAGCAAAGTGTACTCGGAACAGTCACCTCCTCCCTTCTCCTACCCCATACGCCTCAGGACACAAATCCTGGTGCGAAGATGAGGCCTGTGCTGGGGACTCTCGGCTGGGTGGCCCCACACCACTGTGAGTGAGGTCCTGGGAACTGGGTGCAGCCCACAGCCTCCCTGTCAACCTACTGCATGCCCAGCAGTATGGAGTAGCCCTCTGACCTCGATGGGGATCTATTTTGATCACTGTGCCACAGGGCAGAGAGACGCTGCCCCTCTTCTGAGCCTCCCCCACTTCAGAGCAGCGTGGTTTAGTATCAAACACATTGGGAGGCCGAGAGCTCAGCCCCTCTGTTACTCGGCTCCTCTGTTGAGCAGCTAAGAAGGCCCTGAAGCCCATAGACGTGTGGGAAAGCCAATTTCTACTTACATTCTCACCAAAACCTGTAGATCCAGCCAGAAAGCCAGCTGCTCAGGCTAGTCCTGGCACTGCTCCCGACTGGGGGCCCTAAAGGGGTCACTTTTCTCTCTGAGCCTCCCCAAGGCTGGCAGGGCCCTGCAGTCTCCTTGTCCCGCCCTTTCCCACCTCAGCTCCTTTCTTCACTATAACGGGTCCCCCAGCCAGGCTGAAATCCTTGGTCCCTGCTGGGTGAAGCTTGTGGGGGCATGGGACATGTAATGCTGAACACCGTGACGTGAGGGGTGTGAGGGAGCATGAGGACAGATGGTGGGGGTCAGAGAAGGTGACGCCAGTGGCAAGAATAGCACGGGAATAGACCTGGAGGCAGGAGGGTCCTGCGCCCTTCTTTCTCTACCTTGGTTACGATGTAGGATTAAAGTGCGGATTTGCAGGGGTAGTTAAAGTTAAGGAAGCAGCCTCCCGAGGCCTGAGGATACTTCCAGAATCAGGTGATCTGAGGCCACAGGTGGGCTGAGCGGCCTCCCTCCCTGTGAATGGATAGTTGGCAACAACAGCCTGTGGAACCCAGGGTGCTGTGAGTCCTCTTTGCCTCAAATCCCTCTGGGCTGTGTGACACGACCTCCTGAGAGTGAGGTCTGCAGAGAAGCCTCCTAGCCAGGCATCTGAGGAGGATCCCAGCCTCAAAGGGAGGAGGGCACAGCCAAGAGAGCCCAGTGCCTGCCCCGCCTCTCAGCCACTGCACCCAGCGGGCGCTGACGCTGCAGCACAGACCCTACAGAGCAGCTTCCTGAAATGTAGCCACTACTACCTGGGTTTACCTACACAGCAATTTGCATCTCTATTCCAAAGACTGAGAAACTGAGGCACAGATGGGAGTGACACCCCGACGTTAACACAGCTCAAAGATTTGGACAAGAAAAGATCCCAGCTCTGCCACTTCCTGGAGGTACAACCTCTGTCAAGTGATTTCCCCTGTGCCTCAGTTTCTGTAAATTGAGAACCACCATTGCTTCCTTGTGGGTGGCCATACGGATGAAGTAACATGTGAAAAAGCCTCCTCAGATATCTAGCAAATCATAAGCCTTCATTAGAGTTATAATTCAGACCATAATGCCATTTTTTTTTTTTTTCTTTGAGACAGTGTCTCAAGCTGTTGCCCTGGGTAGAGTGCTGTGGCATCATGGCTCACAGCAACCTCAAGCTCAGGCTCAAGCAATCCTCTTACCTCAGTTTTTCTATTTTTAGTCGAGACAGGGTCTCGCTTTTGCTCGGGCTGGTCTTGAACTCATAAACTCAAGCAATCTACCCGCCTCAGCCTCCCAGAGTGCTAGGATTACAGGCGTGAGCCACCAAGCCCAGCCATAATACCATTATTCTAAGTTTTTCCCATTAAGCACTCTGAATATTTGTGACATAAATTATATTTTCCCATATTTTATGAGGAAATTTTCAAACACACAGCAAAGTTCAAAATGATTTTAGTGAATACCCACAGCCCTCCCAGAATTCTGCAGTTTGCTGCACAATGCCTGCTTTGCCAGGCCTCTGTCCGTCCCCCCATCCCTCTATCCATTCATCAATCCATCTTACTTTTGATGCATTTCAAAGTAAATCGAAGACATCCATAGATCTTCCCTAAATGTGTCAGCATTGATGATTTCTGATGTAAAATTTATATACAATGAAGAGCACAAGTCTCAAAAGACATTTTGCACTGTGACAAATGCGCAGGTAAGTATATAACACAAATGCCTGTTAAGACAAAGGGCGTTAGTTACCAGCATCCCAGCAAGTTTCCTTCCCCTTCTCTCAGGAAGCAACCACTGCTCTGGGGGGGTTTCCCACCATAGATTACTTTTTCCTGTTCTAGAATTCCACATAATAGTGGACATGATTTCATAGAACAGTATAGATTGTATGTGTATCATTGTAGGGCCGTGTAACAAATTGACCCATATTTAGCAGCGTAAAGCAACAGCTATTTCACAGTCCCTGTACAGCATGCTATGAATCTACCAAAGTTTTGTCATATTCTACCACTAGAAGGAAATGGCCAGGTCCTACACACACAGAGGGGATGATAAGAGGGCGTGAGTTCCAGGAGGCAGTGACCACACCATTGTTCCTCCTGGAACTCTCTACCTTCTTCTTGCTACAAACTTTCCAAGTTTTCCCCTGGGATTTTGGAAATAAACATCAGGAAGTCTTGAACACTATACAATGAAAGTCACAGCAGTTTCCTGAGGCAAACAGGCAAAAGTGCGCTAAAAAGAGAAATATAGGAGGCAAAAAAAATCTATATATAATATATCCAAGTACTAATCTAGCATCATGTAAAGTGTGTTGCTGAGGTGGGACTATGAAACCGTCAGCCACTGTGCAGAACAGCACAGCTGGTCTTGAAAATATGAACCACAGGAGATCTGGTCACACTCCCTAACGTGAAAGCAGGGGTTCAAAGGGATGTCTGTGTGCCCGAGTTCATAGCAGCACTCTTCACAAGAGCCCAGAGGTGAAGCAACAAACTGTCCCTTAACAAGTGGATAACAGGTGGTCTAGACACACAACGAAATATGATTCAGCCTTTAAAAAGGATAGAAATTCTGACATAAGCTCCAGCACAGATGAATCCTAACAACATCGTGCTAAGTGAAATAAGCCAGTCCCAAGAGAACACATGCTGTGTGATTTTACTTGCACAGGGTACCTGGAGCAGTCACATCTGGAGAGACAGAAAGTGGAATGGTAGCTGCCAGGTTAAAATGGTTAAGATGGTAAATTTTATATCATGTATATTTTATGGTTTAAAAATCATAATTTTTAACGTAAAATGATGTCAATTTTTTATTAACATGATTTTAATTATGCTCACAATTAATGTAATTATTATGTTTCTCTCTCAGAGAGACATCAGAGGTGGGGACACACCCCCTGGAGTTGCTGGAAATCTCTTGAGACAGTGATGCCTGAATGGGGGCTTGAAGGCTGAGGAAGGAAGCGGTGGGGGAAGGAGGACACAGCAGGTCAATGTGGCCAATCCATGTAATCCACACTGGACAACAGGTGGGGACAAGTACACCCAGAGTCCTGCAGGGCTCAGTGAAGTTCCTGGGAGCCACGGGAGCCACTGGATAGTGAGTGGAGAGATGGAATCAGGTGGTGTTTCACCCCGGTCCCCCCTCCTTCCCAAGGCTCAGAGTGAGGAGGAGTTGCAGGGGCAAGGCAGGGGGAAATCCCCACCAGCAGCCTCCCAGGGGACCGGGGCAGGAGTGCTGAGCTGAGTAGGTAGGGCATGGCCCACCCCTGCTGCTCATGGCCTGGGCAAGTCACCTCCCCTTTCTCAAGGCCTTGATGATCTAGCAAAGAAGAATACAAGATGCTCAGGTAAATGTGAATCTCAGATGTAAGCAACAAATAACTTTCTAGTGTTAAGCGTGTCCCAAATATTGCATGGAGCCTACTTAGGCTAAAAAACTATTCATGGTTTATCTGAAATTCAAATGTAACTTATAGCCTGTATCTTAGCTGGCTCCTGTCCTCTGAGCCTCCTGTCCCTTATCTGGAAAGAGGTCACCACTGCCTCAGTAGGGCTCTTGCCTCTGGTCCTCAGGTCTCCCCAGCCAGGCCTTCTCAGACCACCCATGTCACTGCACCTACTCTGTTACCTTCGTGGCACTGGCAAGCTCAGAAGTGCCATTGCTCACGTGTCTGTTTGCTTTGTCTACTATCGGCCTCCCATTCTGAGATGCAGGTGCTATGAGCATGGGGACCTTTCCCTGCTATGTTTCCAGCACCTACCACGGGCCTGGAACCTGGTGGGTGCTCTGCTGTAAAGATGGCAGTGTGCCTCCTTGGGAGGGAAAGTCCAGTGGGTGAACAAGAGGATGTGACTGAGTGGGGGGGGACACAGTGGACTTGCTGTTTCTGCCTGCCCAGCTCCTCTGGCTGAGATAGTCCTCTCTTCTTCAAGGCTCCGGCTGACCTCTGCCTAAGGGACCCAGAGGCCTCTGTCCAGGCCCAGACTTGAGCCTGCGGGTCCACACAGCCCAGCCTGTCCCCGTCCCTACCCTCAGGACCAACCTCCAGGCCACAGATTCCCATGGCAGCCCTGTTACCATGGCAACAGCAATCCGAGGTCACAGTGCTAGAAACCAGAGGACGTCTGTCTCCTGGAACTCCACCACTGAGTCAGAATCTAATTTTCATTATAGCCATAATAGTGATTTTGCATAATCGCACATATATTAATATCTAACATGCCTCTGTTTATTTGGTTAAAATTCATGAATTCAGGTTTAAATAAAAAGTGCTGATGGCTGAAGTTTTTCGTTCTCTTAAAGTGTTCTTGGGTTATTGTTTTAAAGCCTGTCTCTCCTTGGCAGTAACTTGCTTTTAATCCTATTATTAATGTGTGGGAGAGGAAAACAGATAAGGACTCCGTTCCCCCAGGAGCTGCCATGGGGGACAGTTGGCACGTGTGCTCCAGACCCCAGAGGCAGTGGTGCCGTTGGGTCACGTTGGCCTCGGCCTTCCTGTGCTGTCCAGACCTTCCTCTGCTGCCTCTCCAGGCCTGTTTCCTCAGGTGGAGGACAAGAGAAGGGTTAACTAACTAACTGAAATCCCTTCTGCTTCCAAGACACAGCCAATAGCTGACATTTGCTGAGAGACTCTGAGCCAGGAGAAATAAACATGGTCACTGTCCTCTAGCCGGCTCAGTCTGATGGAGGGCTCAGTCAGGAAACAGACAAGGGTGTGGGGAGGGAGAGCTGGCATGGAGGGAGAAGTGGGAGCTGTGGGACAAATGGGGGGCACCTGCCCAAGCCACGGGGTAGCCAGAAAGGCTTCATGGAGAAGGCAACATTCGAGCTGAAAGCTGGCCATAGGTAGGACAGCTCGTAGCACTAGGGGGTCCCTGCCCAAATCCATTGGCTGTCAGGGGACTCTTTAAAGGCCTTTTCTACCCTGGGCATCTATCGTCTTATGGGACAGAGGGGCGTGAGTTTGTGTGTGTGTGTGTGTGTGCATGCACAAACACTGCTGCAATGCCCTGGGACCGTGAGAACAGGCCTGGCCTGACTCCTGGGCCACCTGCTTCCATCCAGAGAGGGATCTCATCCTCGTTTTACAGACAAGGAAGCTGAGTCAGAGTGAGGCTGGCACAGATCAGGCCAGGGCTTGGAGTCCAAGAGCAGGCTCCCTGGACCCAGGGTCAGGCCTTATTTCTCACGGGGAGACTTGGGCTAGCTGCCCAGGGATGGACATCACAGCTGGGAGGGGTACCCAGCCCGCTGGAGACCTACAGAATGTTTCTGGGGGTGCTCTACAGGGACCTCAGCCACCAGGTAACCCTCAGCCACTTTCCCCGCCAGACGCTCGTGCCCCTCCTTGTGCCTTGACATTGGCAGGCACCACCCCTGCTGGCTCTGTCATGTCCCTAAAAACCTGGACTGGGCCTCAACTCCTCCCTCCACCTACAGGGCCATGGGCCCATCTCTTCAGCCTCCCAAGAATCCACCTAAAGTATCCTCTCCTCCCCATGCCACTGTCCACTCAAGTCTCATCACCCTGGATGACCCTGGATTATCACCCATTCCCGCCCTCCCAGCACAGGGCCAGCACTCTGGTCCCACTAGGCCCATGTGGTCCTCACTCCTCCGTGGTCCAGAGCCAAAGTCCTGACCCCTCAGCAGGCATAAACCAGCCCTCAGCCTCCCTGTTCAGCCCTTGCTCCTGCTGCTGTCTCCATCAGGCTTCCCACTTCCCCATCTTCCTCTTGCCCCCTGCCCCCCTCCCAGGCTTCAGGGGGACCTGGGAGTGAGCGTGCATCCTTTTATTCTCTGCCCACTGACTTTCCATTCATCGTTCCATGCCATGGATCACGCTGAATCGTAGGACTCATTTCCAAGGCTGTCTCCCCATGAAAGCCTCCACTAATGGTAATAGTTGTTGGCAAGAGGGAGGGGAAGGGATGATGGAGAACAAACCGGGCCAGCAAGGGTTGGGGAGCTGCTGCCTCTGCAGGCAAATGGCTGCAGCAGTGTCCCCCACATGCCTGCCCAGTGTGAGGGGTCAATGCTCTAAGCAAAGACAACTGTCTACGGGCTGGAACAGAAACTGATGTCAGGGCACCCAATGGACAGGAGGGGTGGGGAGCTCACAGGAGGAGAGAAGGACTGATACATACACAGGAGCGCACAGCAATGGGCATCCTGAGGCAGAGCTCAGGGCTGGGCCTTCTGAGCTCTGGGCTCCAAGCTCCTGCCCTGGGCTAGGGCCTTAGCCTCTGCAGTCACCCTCTCTGTGCCAGGCAGAGGAGCCTGCATTGATTTCTCTGTTCTTTCCAAGAGTGGCAGCAGCCACCAGAAAGGGGGTCACAAAGCAGAAATGAGAAAAGCGGGGGGGAGGGGCAAGGGTGACGATAGGTCATGGGGGCCAGACAGGGGAACAGGCCTTCCTGCATGGTGGCCTCAGTTCACCTTCTCTAGAGTGGACAGGTCCTTGGAGAGGGACGGACTGTGCTGGAAGCAACACCTGCTGTCTGACGTCCTCCGACAAGGCTATGGCCTGGCCAGCCACTGAGGAGGGAGAGGGCATGTGATGGGAATCGGAGGTGCAGATGAGGTTGGTGGGGCCCAGGCAGGCCCTCTGGCCACCAGTTTGCCTACTGCTGCTCTCCCAACCAGTCAACATCAGGCAACCAGTCTCTGGGCCTCCCTGGGCCTCTCTGGCCTCTCCTGAACGGCAGGGATGAAACCCAGGAGAGGTGGATCCCAGCACTCATTCCTAGCTCCCAGGAAGCACATGCCCGTTTTCCTGAGGTCTTTCTCCCTCTCCTACTCTCAGGCCACAGTGCAGGTCGATCCCCCCATCCCTGGATCCCCCAGAGTGGGCTCATGGTTCAAGCCTGGCCAGTCAGAGCACTGCATTTCCCAGGCACATATCCAAGTCAACTCCAAGTGAGACTGAGTGAGGGGCCTCCCCAAGGACTTTGACAGACTGTTGGGGGGAGATATTGTTAGTCATCTAACTATCTGGGGATATTGGCCATATTGGCCCAAAGCCTGGGGCTGCTGGTGGCCACTAAGAGAGGAGGGAAGCAAATACAGAAGGAAGCAGAGCCAGGATCCAGCTATACCTGAAGCCAACACCACCCCTGTTTTTTTGTTTTGTTTTGGGTTTTTTTGGAGACAATCTCAAGCTGTTGCCCTCAGTAGAGTACTGTGACATCACAGCTCACAGCAACCTCAAACTCTTGGGCTTAAGTGATTCTCTTGCCTCAGCCTCCCAAGTAGCTGGGACTACAGGCGCCCACCATAACACCTGGCTATTTTAATATTGCAGTTGCCATTTTTGTTTAGCTGGCCCAGGTCAGGTTCGAACGCGCCAGCCTCTGTGTATGTGGCTGGCGTCGTAACCACTGTGCTACGGGCGCCAAGCCATTGTTTTTTTTGTTTTTGTTTTTTTAATTTGAGCCACGAAGTTATTTCCTTCCCTTGTTTCTTTCCTCTTTTCCTTTCTTTCCCTTTTTTCTTTCCTCCTTTCCTCTTCCCTTTCTTGCTTTTTCTTCTCATTTTTAAGCTCATTTGAGTTGGGTTTTTGTCCTTTGTAACCAAGAGTCCTGATAATACCCATAATGATTATTCAGGAAACAGGGCCAAGAGTGACTAGATTGTTCTCTCTGTGTGACCCTCTCACCTTGGTCCAGCATCTCAGCCGTAGCTCCCCAGCCCTGCTGGTCCCCCCACTTATGACCCTCCACGTGTCTTTAGGTCCCTGACACCTCAGGCTACACAGCCAGAACACAGAAGAGAACACGTCGCCCAGGAGAAGCCCCAGCTTGACACCTGCCCCACTGGGAAAGGAACAGTAGAGACACACAGAGACCTTCTTAAATATGCTTCTGGGTTTTTATTCAAAACAACATTGGTGGTGGCTGCCATTTGGCTTCTCTACATCCAGGCCATCAGGGCCAGCAGGCACCAGCGCCATCAGCAACTAGGGGGGAAGTTCATTCACACCATAGAAACTGTACAGCGACTGGGGTGCTATAGTCACAGCGGCGGGGCCAGGCTGAGGGCTTCCTGGAGGAGGTGGCCTCTGCCTCTTCCCAGACCTCAGCTCAGCCCAGGCTCTGATAACAACACTGATTATTGCACAAAGACAAAGAGAGTATGTGTATCTGGGCTAAAGAGCAGCTTCTAAGACCCCAAGCCCTTATACAACGCAGCAAAGGGGGCTGGAAGTGGCCCTGGAAACAGAAGGCCCCAGAGGGAGGAAGTAGGGGGCAACTGGTAGACAGGCTGATACTGTGTGGGTGCTGTGTCCTCCTGTACAGGGCTGCCTGGTGCAGAAGGCAGGATGGGGAAGCAGAAGTGGGTTTGGCCAGGGGAGGCCATGACCTCATTCTGGTCTCAGGTCCCTCTGTGCAGACAGACGGCTTGAGGTGTCTGGAAACTGGGTCCCTACTGTCCCCACAGCCAGGCCCATGTGGGTTAGGGTAAGTTTGTGCTTTTCTGATGAGCAGGCATGGGCCTGAGGCAGGAAGGGCCATTCGCGCCTTTCCATTTCAGCTTGTCCTGGCCAGCAAGTCACAGCCTCCCTATCAGTTCCCTATCCCTCTGGCCCACAGACACAAGGCCAAGTGCCTGGGATCAGCATTTGGGGCCCCCTGGGAATAAGCCCACTTCCTTTAACTCCTTCAAGTGATGCTTCTCTACCTCCTCACCTAGCTATTCCTATCTTTGAAGGAAGGCATCTGGCCCACACTTGCCCCTTTACCTAGGATGCCCTAACCCACATGCTGACTTGCACAAACGTGTCCGCCTTCCCTTCAAGGGCGATGCTCTAGCCAAGGAGGCACCCCTCTTCCCCGGACAAGTTTCTCTACCCTGATAAAACAATCAATCAACGTGGAAAAAGGGAGGCAGGGCCAAGGCTCTCTGGAGCAGGTGCACTGCCCCCCAGGGGGAGTCCCAGGGAACTCCTCATCCTGGAGGGAGGGAGCACACCCTGACCCTCCTGGGCCAGCCCTGAGCCAGAGCTTAGTGGAGTGGCATCACACCTCTAGAATGAGGAGGGGTGCTCAGAGGGGCTCAGGAGCCAGTCCGGGCCTGCCTGCCAAGCTGGCCCACCACCACCATGCCACCAGAGGCTGGGCCTGCCTGGACCCTCTAAATCTGCACACCTTTGAAACACTGGAGTTGCTTTTCCATAGCTCAGGCACTGAGCTGCTGTCCTCCACGGTATCCTAGCGTCTTTGTTGCCAGGGCCCTGTGGGAGCCCAGCTGGCCTCAGTTTCCTCACCAGTAAAGTAGGCCTGACAATTCTTCCCTGCCCCTGATGCCCTCAGCTCTAAGGGGAAGGCCTATGCACCAACCACTGCGCCCAGTGCCCAGGCCCCAAGGATCCCCGCCAGCCAGGGGGACAACAGAGCCTCTTTAAGCGGCCTAACCCTCCAGTCCAGCTTAGACTCAGACCAAGTTATTTCAAGTCAGGTTTTGGAAACAGGGATAAAATCCCCTGGGCAGAGCCCTGCTGAAGTCCTCAGAGGAGATCTTTGCCAAGGCAAAGGGGCCTCGGCAACTGCACGGCGTTTCCAAAACTCAGGCTAGTTCTGTCATATCTATGGATCACTGCTACCAACATGTTCCCCAATCTTTAAAGTGACATTAAAGAAAAAGTCCACTTACTTTTTAAAAGTGAGCCTTGACCTAAACAATAGTTCTCTGAAATTAAAGATTCAATGTATCATTTTTTCTATAAATACTGAAATAAATGCGTAATTGACCAAATGAAACACACCTATCTGGAACCTGTTTGGGAGGCTGGAGACTCACAGTCAGGCAGACCGTAGTCAGAGGGTGTGGTATCCAGGTGATCCGACTGGGGGTCAGGGAACTGGGGCAGGGACGGGGCTGGTCTCAAGGCCCAGGCAGGTTCCCTGATCCCTGCCTAGAATTCTGCCACACCTGCTAGACCCTAAACTCCTCTGGGGCAAGGGCAGAGCTGGCCAGGACTGGGGCAGCATGACCACAGCTCTGGGCCCACACTGGAGGTATAGGCAGCAGGAATCACACAAGTGACTGCCTGGGCAGGGGAGCCAGTGTAGACCAGGCGGGTACCCTCAATTTGTCAAGCACACTGTGCCTGCTCAATCCCTTTCACCTTTTCTCTCTCCTGCTGCCCCCCTTCCTGCCCTTGGCCTTCCTGGGGCAGAGCCAGGGCCAGGATCATACCTGGAGCCAGAGTCCCCTGCCCTGCCTTGTAGCTATTCTCCACCCTCACTCCCTGCCCTAAGAAAACACGACTACTCACCCCTGATTTTTCTAAAGAAAGACATCTAACTGGTTGACTAAAGGAGTTCATGTGCTCTGGGGTGTCTACAAAAGGCTTCACAACAACAAGACAGTCAGGAATGACAAGACAGGCACCCTGAATGGAGGGGCAATGCGGGATCTTAGCAGCGTTTCTTCTTTAAAGAGAGAGAGAAAAATAAATAAATAAATAAAAATAATGCACCCTGAACTGCACCTCTCCTCTGGGCCTGCCTCCAAGCTACTCTCAACCCAGGGAAAACACCAAAACCACAGCTCTGCCCATTCCCAGCAGGACCATGTGCCTGGAGACAAAACCCCTGTCCAGGCCACCGCCCACACTCCCCAAATTTAGCACTTTCTGGAAGTCATAAGCTCTCAGTAAAAAAAATAAATATATATATATATGTCTGTCTATGTATATATATATATCTGCATATATATATGTGTATATGCACTGCAAGGGCCACGCTGGGCCACGCTGGGCCACGGCTGAGCCTCGGCTAACCCAGACCCAGGGCGATGCTGCCATCTCAGCGGCCTGTGCCGGGCTGGCCCCTGCGCCATTCCCAGGTGTGGACAAAGTATTGCTGTCTGCTCCCTGGCTCCTGAGGTAAAAGGTGGTGAGACGGGCGGCGCGGGCGCGGGCCACGGCGCGGCCCCGGGGGCCCCTCATCTCTTCCTCTTGCTCGCCGCGTCTCCCGGCTCCAGCGCCCCAGGGGGCGGGGGCGGCTCCGGTCCCGAGGGACCCAGGCCCGAGCCCGGAGGGTCCTTGCTGCGGTCCGCGGCCCACGACGGGCTCCGGGCCAGGCCGCGGGGCTGGGCGGCGGGGGCGCGCGGGCGGCCGGGGCCGGTGGCCAGGCTGCTGGTGCTGCTGAACTTCCTGGAGGGCGTGAGGCCGGGGGGCGGCGGCGGGGGCGGCGGGCAGAAGAGGGAGGTGAGCGAGAGGCTGCTGAGGGTCTCCGAGTGCTCGCTGCCCGCGCCCCCGCCGCCCGCGCCGCCGCGGCCCTCCTCGTCCGAGGGGTCCATGGAGTCGTGGTGGGTGCAGCCCGGGCTGGTGGAGCCCCCGCTGCTGTGGCTGCGCTGATGCGCCCGCAGCCCGCGCAGGCTGAACAGGCCGCGGCCCCGCAGGCTGAGGCGGCGGCGGGCCGCCGGGGAGAGGCCGGCCCGGGGCCCCATGGCAGGCGCGGGCGGCCCCAGGGTGCGCCGGGGACTGTCGCTGAGGGTCAGGCTGTCCTCCAGCGTGGTCTGCAAGCTGCCTGCAGAGCTGCTGGGGCTGGCGTCCAGCGAAGTGTCACTCCCAGTGGCCTTCGGGGAAGCAGGAGAGGATCCTGTGTCCCGAGCCTATCCCAGTGACCGGGATGCCACCCTTCCCAGCACATGCATAAATACACCCACCCAGGAGGAGCGCTCTTCACAACACAGCTTCTCCCCTGCACCATGTCCAACTCTCCCGGCACTCACCCGTGACCTGGCTCCCCTGCCAACCCCCCAGTCCTCAGGGGACAATGGCCTCATCCTTCTCACACCCAAGTCAGACCCCAGCCCTGCAGTCACAGCTCCCTGAGAGCAAGAGCCTCAGCCCTGCAGCCCCCTCTGTCTCTGGTCCCACCCATCCCACCAGCTCCCCTGCTGCCACCCACCCAGCCCCACGCCCCTGGCAGTTCCTACTGGCTTCCTTGCCACCAAACTGTCAGCACCCCAAGGCCCCTCCCTGGGTGAGGACCTCCCTAGCATGCACCACTGTGGAGTGGACTACACTTTCCAGGCGCTGATTTTGGTTCATCCCCTCTCCCCCCAAACCCCTTGTTAGCCCAGGAGGCAAGAGTTTGTGTCCTGCTGCTGCTGGCCATGCAGCCAGCACGTGAGGGAGGACAGACAGTCACTGAATGAATAAATGATCACAAGAGGCACCCTCTTGTGGGTCTGCTCTGTGCTCCAGCCCCTCTGTGCACTTGGTGATGTAAGGGCTCTGGCCCCAGCCAACTCTGCACAGGGACCCAGCCGGCTGAGACTTCCACCACCTAGGCCTGCCCTCTAGTCCATCTCTAGTAATAGAGCCCCTGCCCCACCCACCCAGAGCACCCAAGGTGCCCTCCCAGCACCCCCATCACTCTGTGAAGCCCTCCCCATATACCCTCCCCCTCCCCTCAAGCTAGAGCCCACAGACCTTCCTCAGCCCCCACTTTCTGTTGTCCCCTGTTGCCCCAGAATCTGGCTCTGCCCATTGAATTCACCTCCAGTCTCAGCATCTCCCCCAATGCCCCTGAACAGTCATGGGGTCATGCCCCTGTGCCTCTGGCCACCCCTTCCCCCCATTGGTCTTCACAAGCCAGGCTCAAGTGTCCCTGCAGGACAGCTCTCTGGAGCCTGGAGGTGCCCATACCTGCCGGAGCAGGGTGCAGTTGACGCTTGGCGACCGCAGGGATGCCCAGGAGCCCTGGAGGGCGATCTTGGGGAGGCTCTCAGCGCTGGTGCCCTTCTCCTGCCCTTTCTGGCTAGCGGACACAGCAGGGTGGAAGAACTCAGGCGGCATGGGCAGGAGTGGGTTGGAAGCATCCGGGGAGAAGGATCTTGGGGGCAGTGCTGGAGAGGGAGGAGATGAAACTGGGGGAGTGGTCTCAGGCTGGCAGGTGGGCCCCTGGAGGTTGTGCTGAGCACCTGTCTCACTGGATGGGCAGGGAGAGTCCACCTGACAAACTCACCAGGAGACCATACGTACATCCCCCTCTCTAAGCCTTGGTTTCCCCATTGTGAATACAAGAGAAATACAAAGCAAATCCCTGGGTGATTCTTGGGAGCACAAGCACTGGGCAAAATAGCTCTTGGAGCCAGGCAGGGCTAGGCTCACGCCCTGACCCCTCAGTCTCTTCCTCTGTAAAAGGGGCCAAGATGCCTACCTCAAGGAAGTAAGCAGAAGAAACAGCTGCAGAGCTCCCAGCCCAGCAATGGGCACACAGGGATGCTCACAACAATTAGCCACCCTTGGTGGCGCCTGTTGCTCAGTGAGTAGGGCGCCGGCCACATATACCTAGGGTGACCAGTTTTTACCCAGCCTCGGCAAAAAAAAAAAAAAAAAAAAAAGGAATTGGCCACCCCTGAGATCCTGATACCCCCACAGGGACTGGCCAGGCAAGATGGGGTGTGTCTGCCCTGGGGCTGGCCCTGCACTGGATGGGCAGGATAGTCTGGCCTGCTCTGCAGAGACTGTAAAAGGCAAGGGCAGGGTGCAGGCACTCTGGAAGCCGGGGGCAGGTCCTGGATGTGTCTCTGCCCACAGTCCCCTCAGCACCTTGCAGGATGGGATAAAGGAATTTGGGAAGGTGTAAATATATGCCCAAGATGGCTGGAGAGCCTGAATGTCCTCAGGCAGGATTCCTATTTTATACCATCTTATTATTTAAGGAAAATGTAAATAAATGGTTAACTAAAGAGTATGAGATTTCACTCAGTCAGAATGGCTCTGAGGTCTGACTTCAGGCCTTACTTTTGGTTCAGGAACTCTGGAGTCTCAGCATCTTAACCATCATGTCCAGCTGAGAGTCCACTGGCTTTAGGGAGGGTCCTTGAAAAAGTCATCCCACCCCCACCTCCTGGGAGGCGCCCGATGCAAATCCTAGAAGGGTACATGGGGTGCACACAGGGTCTTGGGGGACCCTCTCTGGTAGCTACTCATCTCTCTGACACCCCACCCCCAGCCAGTGCTGTGAAACCAGATTCTTATCACCTTCAAAGAGGACTTCAGGCAGAGGTGAGCCAAAATTGTGGACAGGACAGCTCAGTCCCCTGTCCTCCCGCCCAGCTATGGGCCCAAAGCATAAACAGGATGCTGGGGGTATAAGTGTTAGGACATTTTATAAAAGGGCTATTGAAGACATTAGGCTTTCTGATGTTCAATGGCAATTTGTATGAAGGTTTGATGGGATAGACACCTCTCAGATTCAGCTCTAGAAAAACACCTCAATAATCTGGCAGCAATCCTTTGGCTGTGTGTGCCTATTTCCCTTTTCACCATGGCTGCTAGGAAGCTCAGAATGAAGGCTCCCTTTGCTGAAGGTTCTGTTATAATTATTTCTTTTCTTTGTATTATTTGGGTCTTGATCATTCATCATTGTTTTATTGCCCAAGAGTCTGTCTCTTATTATTAGGTATTCATCTCATTTTTTTCTGGTCTAAATATAATGGTCTGGGCAAAAATACTAAGAAAAAAATTCAACCACCTCCCTGTGAAGTAGATACCCAAGATTAGGGAGTGCTGTGGGGAGCTGATGGGGCTCCCACCCCTCACCTTGACTGCTCTCATGTTTCAGCCAGGACCGGACAGGGTTGAATGGGATTGCTTCCATCTCACACAGGAAGTTCTCTGGACCCGACGAAATGGCCGTACCGGACAAAGGGAAGAAGCATTCGCCCAGGTCCCCCACACACATGGGCTCAGGCAGGTCCAGCTCACCCTGCAGGGAAAAAGAGGTAGGAGGGGGAAGGATGGGGGAAGGGGCACAGCCACCTGTACGCCCTGCTCCATAGCCCCATGCTCAGGCTACCCTCACCACAGGGATGAACTGCCGCTTGCCTCCTCCACCTGTCAACAATCGCTACTTTCCAAAACCCAGGTGAAACGGCCCCACCTCCAGACCTTGGCCTAGCACAGAAGCTAGTCAAGGTTGGCAAAGTCATCAAAGAACAGGCTGAGCAGTGCTGGGAGCTTCCCTGGGAGCATGACCTTGGGTGGATCCCTTCCCTTTGCGGAGTCTGTTCCCACATCCATAAATGAAGAGAGTAACTCCTCCTTCCTAGCCACTGCAGTGGGGTCTTGCATGACAGGCACCCAGCCCTGGCATTCCCCAGCCCTGCAGCCCAAGGAGACCCCTGCCCAGCAAATTCCTCAACACCTCCCTTAATCCCCCTCCAAGGCAGATGGACTCAAATCATTCCAACTTCTTCTGACCTGCTGAGTCTAGCACAAGACATGGCCTTAATTAAGGGGTGCAGGTAACTGTAGTGTCAGCTTTCAGGGAGGGGCAGAGAGCCAGAGAGGAGAAGGGAAGATCCTCCCCCAACAAGCCCTCCCTGAGCTGATGGAGGACAGCAGAGGTGCCAAGCCCAGGCTACCTAGGGATAAAGGCTCCCTTCCAGCAGAACCACTGAGTTCCCACTTCATCCAGGGTCTCACCCTCCTATCCACAGCTGCCGCTTACACTCCCCACTCCCACCTCTAGCTGGGCAGGAATGCCTTGACCTTGGGGTTACAGCCCAGGGAGAGACCTCCCCCTAATTCTCTAAAACCAACATAGGGGTCCTCCTCTGGGTGGTAGAGGCTGGGGCCAGCCCCAGGGATGCAGTCCCTGCTCTATCCTTCCTGGTTTTGTGATATGGGCAAGTCCTCTCACTTCTCAGGACCTCCATTTCCTCCCACATGCAGTGGGTCAAATCATCCATAATGCACCGAACTGTGGGCAAACCACTGGTGTGGATACAGCACCTGGCACACAGTAGGCACTTGTGCCTCACACAACTCCCCCCACTGAGGTTGGCCTGCCAGGACAACCCTACTGAATGAATAAAAAATAGCCAGAGCAACAAGCAGTGTCAAGGCCACTGGATGCCATGGTTATAGGCCTGGGCAGGCCTGTTGTGTAATCTCAGATAAGTCACTCCACTTCTCTCAGCCCTCTTGCCCTCCTCTGACCAACAAAAGATAAAGGCCCGGAACACAGCTAGTAGTAATTAGCTACTAATTAATGAGCTGTGAAGAAGTGGGGTCCTGGTTGGGGGCAGAAGACAGGCTACAGAGATGCACCTGTCTGCCCAGGAGCCCACCGTGGTCACTTACCTTGCTGTCTTTGTGGCCAGAAGGGCATATTGTGGGGTCTTCGAGACTCAGGTCATCACCCAGCAGGATGGACGAAGACCTGTCTGAGTTCAAGGAGAAGGCCTCCGTCTCAGCCAGCTGTACCTACAGGAAGAGATGGTAGCCTCGGGTTAATCCCAGGGCCAGGCAGGGCAGACCTGGACCCCATAGCGCTCAGCCACAGGCCTAACCCTCTGAAAAGACACAGAGCCATGGTCAAAGAGGCCCAGAGGCCTGCTGGGCATGGATGGTGGTGTCTACCCTGTGCAAGGGGCCCAGCCAGAGTGACACCTGATGGTGACAGAAGCCAGGCCCATTGTGCAGCTCAGCTATGCACTCCCCTGCTTTCTGCCCATCAAGGCTGGGCTGGGGCTGACTCCTTGGTCACGTATAGACACTTGCACAGCATGTCAGAGGCAGGGGAAAGTGCAGGACCAAAGACCCTAGAAAACGTGCAGCCACCACAGGGCAGGAGAGTGAGCCCACACTGCTGGGGGTGGGGAAGCCTCCTGAGTCTGCACCAGTGGGCGAGGCCCTGAGCAGGGTGGGGGCTGAACCCTGTGCTCGAGGCCTGGGCAGGGGTACCCAGAGGATGTTCCAGGGCATCAGAGCTTGACACTAGGATGACGGCCATAGGCTCAGAGGCCTCTTCAGGGCATAGAGAGGGCATCCTGCACTGGACACACCTCACAGGGCTTTCTGCCTGGCAGCAGCATTGTACGAGGAGGCCACTGCCCTTCCTGAGCGCCACTGTGCACAGACATGCGGCTGGGGCTCACCCTCCTCTGCAGCCGGCCACACCACAGGCCTGCATCTGGCCTAGCCTCAGGGAGCTGGTCTGCCATGGCCACGGAGCCAGCATGTGGCCGAGCTGGCCCAGGTTGGTCTTAGTGGCCCAGAGCCAGCCTCTTCCCTCAAGTCGGTCCCCACCAGGCCCTTCCTGGGCTATGTCACCTCTTGCTGGTCATGGTGGCACTTCCCGTGGCCGGCGGGTGAGGCATAGTGGTGAAAGACGGAGCCAGACAGATTATCAATGATGGTCAGCTCTCCCTCCAGTGAGTCCTTGATGATTAAAGAGACGCTGTCCAGCCACAGGGTCTCCTAGGCGGACGGGGACGGGGCGGGGACAGGCGGGATTATCGGCTGGGTCCCGGGACTGAGGGGCGAGTGAGGCACAGCTGCCTTCCCTGTTCTCTGCACCCCTGGCCTGGGACCAACACCCTACTCTGGAGCTGAGCAAGGGGGGCCAGAATCTCTGTCTAAGGCCTCCCGGCCCAGCTGCCCCTCCCAGCCCTGAGGCAGCACCCACCCTCTGGCGACCCCTGCACCTCTCCGGCCCCTGCCCACCTGGGCTGGAGAGTAGCAGCGCCGGCACAAGCGACCCTCAGCATCGACCCCGCTGCCTGCCCCTCCTGGCCCATGGCTGGGGATCCCAGGAGAACTGGTGGGCGGCCGAGGGCCAGGGCCCAGACTGTGGGCCATCTCCAGCTCAATCTCAGCATCCATCTCAGCATCCTCCTGCGCCTCCTTATTGCTGTCATCCAGGTGTTTCATGAGCACAGCCACCACCACGTTGATGAGCACGAACTGGGCTGTGAGCACGAAGCTGACGAAGTACAGCGGCGACACAAACTGCAGGCTGCTCAGGCAACTGCGCTCATCATGGGTGCAGTCCCGCAGTGTGTCCTGTGCCCAGCAGGGAGGGCGGTGAGGACTGGCCCAGCCGCACCCCACCCCCGCCTCACCTCCACTGGACAGAGGAGGCAGCAAAGGTTGCCAGAGGGAGAAGGCCAGCCCAGGGCCACCAGTGCCAAGATGCAAACCCCCACCATGGCCCTTGACTTCCCCAGCCCACTCTGGCTGTGGGGGCATCTGTCTGCCTCTGCCAAGTCCCAGACAGCCCAGTGCCCTCTCCTCCCTTGCTATGGCTCACTGCACCCTGCTGAGCATCTGAGGCTAGGCTGGGCAAGGGGGAGGGGTCCCTTCTTGGCTAGGCTGCCTGGACCAGAGCCCTCCCTGTCCTTGCTTTCTGGTTTTTATGCCAGCTCAGCCTCCAGCCCCACAGAGTCAAGGACGTTTCCACCACCCTCCTGCTGCTAGGCCTCAGTGAGGGGCCTGCCTTTCTCTGCTCCCCCGCTTCCCCCTTCTGAAGACCCATTGTTGGGGGCCATTCCCAGCAAGATGCTACCACCTCTACCTCCACCTCTAAGAGCCTCGAACAGAGGCCTCACCTTTGCCCACTGTGAGCCCTCCCTGCCCAGCCCAGCCCATGCCGTGGGCTGGAGACAGGCCACCTCTGCTGGGGGACTTGGTCAGTGCAGCATATGCCTGAAGGCCTGGCCCTGGCCTGCAGACCTGCCTGGCACCAAAGCCCCTCTGGGCCTGGCCAGGGTCATTTTCCCCAGAATCTGAGCACTGATCCCACGGCAACATTGATGGGACCCAACAACGGTGGACCTCTCTGAGCCCTGCACACCCCTCCCATGTACAATGGGGCACTGGGTGGGTAGGGACCCACCTGATTACTTCCTCCCTGGCCCTCTCACAGGTACCTTCATGATCCCATTCCAGTTGTCACCAGTGGAGACCTGGAAGAGCGTGAGGAAGGCCATGCCAAAGTTCTCAAAGGTGGCGTGCCGGCTCATGCCCTCACATGGGTTCTCATCATTGCAGACTGAAAGGGGAGGAGAGGTCAGCCCTGCCCTGTGGGCGCAGCCTCCCTACATGCTCACCCTGAGCTGGCACCTCCAGCCTCATCTCAGAATGCCCCTGCAGCCCTCAGAGGTGTACGGGGGATTGTGCCAGCCAACAGAGAGAGAAATTGAGGCTCAATGAAGTGGCACACAGCTGGGGCTCAGACTCAGAGTCTGGCTCTCCTCCCCACCCAAGAATCGGTGTCTGAGAGGGAGGATATGGGACAAGGGCCAGGTCTCCAGGAAACCTGGCTTTCTGGAGCTGACCTTACAGGGCTGAGCATGGGCTGTGTTGCCCTCTGCCCTCACCCTGGCCTCTCTGTGTAGGAGTGGCCCTGGCATCAGGGCAGGGGAAGGCAGGTTCCCTAGGAGACTAGACAACTAGGGGTTCCAGCCAGGGACCCAGCACCCGGGCCTGTTGGTGTGTACATGGACATGGCTGTCAGCTCCCTAGAGCTCCTACCCACACCAAGACTGGGGCTGTCAGCTGAGGGCAACCCACCCACAGGCCCAGCTGTAGGGGCATCTCCCCAGTACAAAGACCCAGGTGTGACAGGATGAGGGGGTCAAGGCCATCCAGCCCTGCTGCACCCCCAGAGAGCCACTCACCCAGCTTCCCAAAGAGCTCCACACCCAGGGCGGCGTAGATGAAGAAGAGCAGCATGAAGAGGAGGCCCAGGTTGCCCACCTGTGGGGAGTACAGGTGAAGTGGGGCGGGGCCTAGGGAGTGCGGAGTTGAGGGGTGTGGGTGGGGGCTGCCGGGCCTGGGGAGGATGAAGGTGGAGGCCAATAGGCTCAGGGAGGGCACCAGGCCTGGGGACAGCAGGGGCATGGCCCAGGCTCCAAACACAAGGCCAGCCTGAGGGTTGGACAGCTGTAACATGTCACCAGACTATGTGTCAATGTCTGCCACCCCCACAGGACTAGAGGCCAGGTGAGGTCCAACACAGGGCTCAGAATAACTGCAAAACGCATGTGAAACCTTTATTATGAGACATCTTGTTCAAGCACTTCAATTCACTTATTTCTCACAATAATCTATGAACTATCTTTTATCCTCATTCCTCAGATGAAGAAAGACAGACTGAGAGGTTGAGAGGTGATGTCACTTGCTCAGAGTCACACAGCTAGTGAATGGTAGAACAGGGATTAAAACCTGGCAGACTGTACCTAGGGGCCATGCACACAATCTCTCCTATACACCTTGCATAGTTAGTAAGGTTCCATGGATGAACGGAGAGAGGGAGAGAAGAAACACCTCCTCCATGAAGCCTACCCAGATTATTCCAGGCAGCCCAGGATGCAAACTGACAGTGCAGTGCAAATGTAACTGGTATGTCCCTATCACTGTCCTCTGCTAGTCTGGGAAGTGCTCAAGAGTGGGGACACAAGTGGCTGAAGTGGGATTTGCCTCTTCAGGCCAGCAAGGGGCTTGGCCATGGAGAGTAGTGAACATAAGAATCTCGCAGGCCTGTGGGTGCCAGAAGCCTCCTGCAGACCCAGCCACAGTTCCCACGAGAGAAAACATCCCAGATTTCAAACCTAGTTCAAACCTATCCATCCACCAGAGGCCGCCTTTAACTCACATTCTTGCCCTAGAAATGGAATATCTCCTAGAGCCCTATGAAGGCCTGTGTGAACAGAATCAGGTGACGTTCACATTAATTGCGGAAAAGTAAACCCCGTTAATCAAAGGCTCATGTTTCTACGCTCCAGCCGTTCTGCACTGATAGTGTCTAATTAAATGATGTTTCATTCATCAACGCAGCAAGCACTTACTGAGCGCCTGCAAGGCAAACTGTGAGGCCCTAATGGCTGAGATGGGCCTGGCGTGGTTGAAGTCCTTATAGTTCAGCCTCTCACCCTGCACAGGCGCTGGGCTGGTAGCGTTTCCTGTCAGTCCCCTCTGCAACACCTCAGAGACTGTAAGGCTCACAGCCTTCTCCTTGGCTCTTCAGCTGTCAGCCTCTCCTTCCAATTTGTTCTCCTCCCAACTGCAGAGCAACCTTCTAAAAGGCAGCTCTGGTTTAAGCCTCCCTTGTCCAGAACACTCCTGTGGGACCCATTGCCACAGGATAAAGCCCAAGTTTGTTATTCTGGCACTGAGAGCCTGCCATACCTGGTCCCAAGAACCCCTTCCATCCTGATCTTTCAGCCCTGGCTCCAGACACACAGAAATTGGAGCCGGTAGTGCCTGTGAACATTCTGTTCCCCCTGTAGGGAAAACCCTCTGTCTTTGCCTGTTACGTGCCTCCTCTGAACTTCTCAAAGCCCAGTTCATGAGTCACCTCCCCAAGAAGCCTTCCCTGATGTCTCCTCCTTTGCACAGGGCAGAGCCTGGTGGGAAGAGGCTAAAGTTTCATTTTCATAGCACTTTTCATAAGACTGGGGGAATGTCCAATGTCTATATGACAACACAGGTGTCAGCTAATAGGGGTAAGCCCCATTCCATGGCCACATGGTACTTGGCATGTGCTTCTCTTAGAGTGCTTATGATATTTTAATTGCCATCATGTGTCTCCTACTTGAGGAAACCTCCTAAACATTCCCATGAGCCCTGCACCAGCCCAACCTTGGCCTGGAGAGCCAGGATAGGAAGCTCAGGGAGAGTAGGGAGAGAGACGAGGGAGGGGCAAGGAAGCCAGGGGGCTGGAGCACTCCCCCACCAGCCCCTCCTTACCCAACTCTGTGGTAGTTCCCATGAACCACACCCTGCTAAGTGCTTTGTAAGCTTTAACTATTTGAAATCTCCTAACAGCCTTTGAAATAAGCACTTCATCATCATCCCCATTTCACAGGCAAGAAAACTGAAGCATGAGAAGTTAAGTCACACGCCCAAGGCCCAGGCGCAATGGCCCAAGTCTGGGCTCCAACCTTCAACCTACTTCCTGTCTGCATAGATCCCCATCTCCCATGTGACAAAGTCCTCAGAAGGAATTTAGTGTTAGGAAAAAGCACATCTTTGAATAAATGCCCTTGCTTTCCATACTGACCTGACAAGAGCTATGCTGCTTTCCCTTTGTAACTAGGCTGCTGGGAAGCTCACAGGAAACACAAGAACAAACCTCACTGGTGTCCTTAGCCCAATCCCTGAAAGAATCAGCTCCGCTTTTGCCTTCCCTGGGATGTTTATCTTTTATTCTTTTTCTTTCTTTTTTTTTTTTTTTTTTTTGGTGTGCTCTCTCTGTGTCTTTTATTTTAAGATGCCTAAATAAAAGAATGTGCATGAGGCTCACTTCAGAGTAGAGGCCACCCTGAAGGGAGGCCTCAAGCAGCCAAGACAGCAGGATAGGGAGGAACTAGGACCCAAGAATTCCCAGGAGGATGAAAAATGTACACTCTGTGGCTGTGAGCCTATATCCCCTGTTGACCAGTGGATGTGGGAAGAGGGACTCCTCTACCTTCTCAAGGGTCCCCACCCTGGTGTCAGAACCTTTCCATCCACACTGACACCTCCTTCTGCCAACCCCCCCCTGGAATTTAAGCTCAAAATTCCCCTGCCCTAGGCTGCTTCCCTTGATTTCCCCAGCGAGTGTCTGATGGCCTCCTCTCTCTCTGGAGCACACTGGAGACCCCTCCCCACACTCCCCAAAGCATCTGTCTCCTGACCAGCTTAGGGGCTCCCAAGGGCATCAGGTGGATCCTCAGTGCCCAAGTAGAGCTGGATACAGAGTGGGCATTGGCAACTTCTTGGTGAAGCCAGAAGAAAGAGGCAGGAGGGGCCTTTCCACCTCTCACAGCCCCTGGCTCAAATTGCTTTGCCATAGATGGCATCTGCACCAGCTCTGGGCAGGTCTAAGGAGAAGGGGTGTCAGGACATGCGGTCCCAGAGCCCAGAATGCCACCCATGACACCTAGGTAGGGTTGACACTGGACACGGTGGCTCTTACCTGTGGCAAAGCCTGCACCACCGTGTCCAGCAGGGCCCGCATCCCTGTGGCCATCTTCAATAGCTTCAGCACTGTGGGAGAGACCAAGTACCAGTGCACTCAGCCGAGGGCCAGTGGGGCATGTGTGCACATGTATGTGTCACATACGTAAATTTTGGAGAAGAGGGAAAACATGGAGGAACGTGCAAGCAGAGGCCAGCTATCAGATCCACACTATGAGAATGTGGGTACAGCTGGAATATGCACAAAAACACATGGACATAGGTGTGGATGTCAGTGCAAATATGTCCAAGTCTATGAGAATGAGGGCACACACATAGGCATGGATGACACCACCTGTGTGGGTGTATCACAGACTCCAAATGCCCGATGCAAGTGGCCACATCTCTTCCCGTCCCCTCTGGCTAAGAGGACTCTGGTATTATTTTCTGAGTTTCTGCAAACCCTTCCTCACCTGGGAACCCAGGGAGACCTGGAGCACTGAAGGAGGAGGTTTTTTAAAAAATGTAGGAATAGCCTTGAGGGGAATGAGAGGTTCTGAGAGAAGAAAGAGGATTTCAAAAGTGCTGACGACCATGTGTCCCCATCACTGTGTTTGAGTAATACCAGCAAGTTGTTTCCCCTTATCACACTCTAAGATGGGTCTGCACAGGTCATGGTGTTAGAAGAAAGTAGGAGTGTGTGCTGTGCAGAGCTGTCTGGGAGTGAGGACAGATGAGTGTGGTGTGCACATGGAGGGCCCACCATGGCCAAGCATTCCTGCCCCTGCCTCTTTCCATCCACTCCTGTGCCCTGTCCCAGGCAAGGGGGAGTCCCATCCCACCCCTGGCTGCCCCATTTCCCACCCACCCCTGGCCCTCACCCCTGGCAATGCGCAAAACCCGCATGATGCGGATGATGGTGGGGTTGATGGGCAGGGCTGCATTGATCTCGATCTCTTCCAGCGTGATGCCCATGACTGACAGAAGCACAATGGCCAGGTCCAGCTGGTTCCACCTGCTCAGCCAGGCACAAGAAGACAGTAGTGGGTATCAGGAACAGGAAGCATCTGGTTCAGACACACCTTAGTTGTTCTTCACCCTCCTATTGTGGCCTGTTGGAGTTGTTCTTTACCCTCCTATTGTGGTCTCTCCCTTCCTGTACCTCCAAATGCCATGGGGTCTGGCCCCCTCTCTGTCCTCATGGCCATTGCTCCCTCAAGCAAGGGACTGACAGAGCTAAATAAACATCTCTGGCATTCTGCAGGGGATCAGGCATAAGCTGTGGCTTCTAGGTCTAAATCTTGAGCTAGGTCTAAATCTTCCATCTGTGTAGCCCAGGGCAAGTCCATCAACCTCTCTGAGCCTCACTTGTTCCCTCTGAAAAGAACAATTAGCATAAGACAGGCCTTGTTCTGAGTATGGGGGACCCACAAAGGTGAACCAAGAAGGACCTGGTAGAATGCTCTACACCCATCATATAAGACTATACCACTTCCTGTTCAGGGCTATAGGCAGCACATGTGGGCCCCTGGCATCACTGCTCAGATGCTTACTGGTTTATCTCCTTACACTGCTCCAGGAAGAAGTCTGGAAAGGTCGGGACTACTTCCCTATCCTGCAGAACACCCTATGCTGCCCTGGCCTAGCCCAGCCACTCACCGGTCCTTAAAGAAGCGCCTCAGACCAAATGCCACCAGCTTCAGCACAGCCTCCAGCACAAAGACAGTGGTGAACATATAGTTGCAGTACTTGAGGGCTGTCTCCAGGGACTATTGGGAGATGGAGTAAAGAGAAATATGATCCAGGATTCATGACCCGCCCTCTAATCTTACTGTAGTCAGAAAGTCTCTGCCTTTTACGGACAATATTTAGTCCATTTATATTTAATGCAATGACTTATATACTGTTTTTATTCCTTCCATCTTACTTAATGGGTATTATTTATTTTACATTGTTGTTCCTTCTGTTTCATTTTTCTTATTTCTGCTGGTATGGTCCATTTGTTCCTCTCTGGAGTCAGTATGGAGTAGTGATTAAGTGCTCCTTACACAGACTGTCTAGATTTGAATGCTGGCTTAGTATTTATTCCTTATTCAGTGTGAAACCTTGGGCAAGTTGCTTGCTCTCAGAAAGGTGCTATGAAAATTAAGTGAGCTAATAGTTCAGTGTTGGGCACAGAATAAATACTTGCTAAATGTGAGCTATTATTATTCCATTTCTTCATGTCAATTTGTAAAAGCTATAATTACTGTTCCAGTCTTCCAATGGGTACCCTCCCTTACCCTACACTCGTAATATTCCTTTCCTATCACATGAATGTAGCTGCAGCTGGGAATTGGTCACCCCCTTCCGCCCCAGTGTTTTGCCTCAAATGATCCTGCCACCTGGAATACCCTTCCCCCAGGCTCCACATGACCAGGAAGTAACAGAAACTATGTGAATGCAAATCTATATTTCAGTCTTGGTTCCACTACCTACAACTGAGTAATTTAGGCATCATATTTAACTTCTTTGAGCCACAGACTCTTCATCTATAAAATCTAGAAAAGCCACTTCCCCTCAATAGGGTTGCTGTCAGGATTAAAAGGTTCATATACATAGTGTACCTTGCAAAGAGTCATCATTTAACACACTGCTACAGTCATTGTTAACCATGCTCAAAGTTGGGTCCAAACGTTGCCTCCCCCACCCAACAAAAATGAATCACACTTCCCTCTGAACTCTCCCTTTCAGGCATCTGTCCCACCAGGCCCCAATCTTCCTGAGGTCAGCGTTGTACTGTGCCTCCTCCTCCTGTAGTGCCCAGCACAGGACCCAGCATGCAGGAGATGCTCAGATCCTGCTGTTAGTTAACCCCTGCCCCACCCTCCCTGTGTGACATTGGGCTAGCAATGAGGCTAGCAAGCAGATGAGGGCTCACCGTGGGCTGGTTGTAGTGCTCCAGGGACATGGTGACCACATTGAGGCAGATGATGAAGGTGATGAAGATGTCCAGGTAGTGGCTAGTGCACATGGAGTGGATGAGCAGCCGGGTGGGACAATAGGTAGCATAGTAGGGCAGACGCTGAGCCTCTGCATAGGGGAGTAGGGGGGATGGCACAGTCCAGAAGGGTTGGGGCCAAGTGAAAGAGAACAGAGCACAAAGGAGGTAGAGGCAGAGGAAAAGAAGGAAGCAAGGGGGAAAGATGTCAGTCCACCCTGGCCCTTGGAATCAGTGTTAGGTCTCTTCCACCTAGCCAGGTCACCATGAAGGAACCAGCACTGCATGGGGAAGACAGAAAGAGGGCAGGACATTGGTGTCCCCATCTTCCCCCAATGAGCCCATGGCAGGGTTCCAGATATGTGGGAAGAAGGCCTCCTACAGCCTAGGTCTGGGCATCTAGGCTCTGCCTTTGCCCCCTGCCTGGACTGAATCCCTGAAGCCTCACTCAGGTGGTCATGGTGTCACCCATTGGACACCAAGTGGACACTGATGGGGCCCTGGGAGGAGGGGCTGGGCCAAGGAATAGGAACTGCATTTACTGTTTCCTTCCTGCTTCAAAGGCCCAACAGGCTGAGGTCTGGCCCAGTCCCAGCCCCTCAGTAGAGACCAGCAGCAACAGGCAGGGGAGCTAAAGCCAATGGCCCCCAGACCCCCACAGGCACCCACTCACTGCGGCGTTTCTTCTCCAGGCGCCGCAGCCGCTTCTCCTCACGCCGCCGTGCCTCCTCGGCCTCCTGGTGCTGCCGGCACTTATGGAAGTTCTCCACCACCACACCCACAAACATGTTGAGGACAAAGAAGCTGACGATGAGCAGGAAGGAGATGAAATATAGCAGCATCCAGGGGTTGTGGTTGGTCACCGGCTGCAGGGGGACCAGATGGGTCTGAGGAGGCTGATCAGGCACTGTAGGGCCACAGGCAGGTGCCCACTTTGCTGACACCCATGAAATGGGATACACACAGCCTCCAAGGTGGCCATGAGTCTGGATGAGGGAGCAGGTAGAAGTGCCCACCCTGGGCACTCAGCAAGGAAAGTCCCCTTTCCTTCCTTACTCAGCTGCTGCTTCCTGGACACACATTTATCTGTCTTCTTCTTCACTTCCACCTATCCATTCACTCACCCATGCATGCATCTATGCATCCTTCTATCCATCTACCCACCCATCCATCCGGCCATCTGTGCATCCATCCATCCATCCGTCCATCCATCTATTCACACATCCATCCATTCATCTATCCATCCATCCACATATCCATCTATCCACTTATTTATTCATCTATCCAACCATCCATCTACCCACTCATCTATCCACCCATCCAGAAACAAGGCAGAAAACAAGCCAACAGTGGGAGAGCACAGCCCTGGTGGAGCCCATGTGCTCAGACAAGTAGTCTAGGAAGATGCCTCCAAGTGTTCTCATTCCCCCTAAACCCTCAGCCCCACCTCCAGTTCCAGAGCCTTACCAGGTGGGACTCATGAGGCCAAGAGCCAGAGGTCCATTATGGGCCTGGGGTTACCCACAGTCTGACTCCTCCCCAGTGGGTTTTTTCCTGGTCTACCCTCAGTCTGGGCACAGCCAACCCTGGTCAGCCATGTGTCTAGCCTAAAGACCTTGGCTAGCTCCAAAGAGGATCTCTGCTCCAAGCAGGTCTTGAGAGCCCAGGCTAAATATACCTCCTGCCCCCCTTACCTCTTTCTCCTCTCCAAATCCATCCCCCCACCTGCACTGTGACAAGCAAACCCAGTAGGCAAGGGACACCACTCTCTTGCTGTAAGCACTTTGCTGGTTGTCTCTTCCCTCTGTATAAACTCTTGCCCCTGCCATGACACTCACAGGGTCTTGTGGCCCATCCAGTCCTACTTGCTTCCTCCTGCTACCTCTGACAACTCTCACTCTCACAAACCCCTGAACACCTCACTCTCTGGCCTCAGTGCACCTGTTGTCCCTCTGCCAGCTGGCTCAGCCCCTCTCTTCTTTCTGCACTCAGTTCTCCACCCACCAGGCCAGGATCTGAGGGGTGGAAAGACATCATGAGTCTCACTGGCCTCAGTTTCAGAAGACTTCCCCCCAAAAAGACAGAACACCCTTCCCCCAGTCCAGGCCTGGCCTGGCCCAGCCACATCTACCTGCTGATCCACAGCAACAGCGTCCAGACCATTGTACATGATATTCACCCAGCCGTCCTTGGATGCCAGGACAAAGAGAGACATCAAAGCCTGGTAGAAACAGGGAGGAAGAGTGCAGGGGTGAGGAGTGAAGGCAGCTCAGGCCACACCCACCCCTCCACAACTCTCCATTTTCTGCCTCTAGGAGGCAAAGAAACAAAGAAGCCTCCCCTATATGGCAGAGCTCTGCCCTCATCCAACAAATCATTGTTAAAGACCCACTATGTGCCTACCATGTCCTATACATTTGGCTGGACCCACAGTCCTGCATTCAGCTCTGAAATTAACTAGCTGTGTGGTCTTGGCTAAGAAAATTCCTAAGTTCCTGCTGCCTCTACCCATAGAATGGAGCTAATGAGTACCCACCAGCCAGGTCTGCTGGGAGAGCCCTGAAACTAAACTGGAAGGTTCCTTCCACCATCACTTGCCCTGGCACCTGAACATAGGATCTCACAAGACAGGAATCAGGAGGCCTGGGGTGCAGCCCAGCCTCTGGTGCTCCCTGGTTGTATGATTTGGGGCAAGCTCCTCAATGTCTCTGGGCCCATTGCTATCAAATGGCAGTCACTACTACTACTGGTTTGTGAAAGTTTAAAATGGAGATGGTCCCCAGGAGAGAGACAGCCAAGGCTCCTATGCAGATGACAGACTGGCATCCTTGTGTCCCTTCAAAGGGGCCACAGCTGGTCCTGCAGCCCCCAGCACAGAGCACTGGTGCTCACAAAGGTTTTCTGAACTGAACTTGGGTGTGGCCAACTGTGCCATCCTTGCAAAGAATAGACAGTGGGATCCCAGAGTCCAGACCACCAGAGGCTGTCCCCTCCCTGAGCAGAGGTGGTCATACCCTCATCTGTTCTCTCGCCACGTTGGGCCAGGAATCAGAGGAGTTCTGGGCCAGGTTTCTGGCCCTGCTCTGGCCCATCCCTCCCATCCTTTCTCTTTTCTTTCCAGGTGGGAATGGTGTTGAGAGTGTCTGGAAGGGCTCAGACCTGGGAGTAGGCAGGGTAACCCCCTGACCCTGCCTCCTGTACCCACAGCCCTGGATCCTGATCTCAGCTCTGAAATTAACTAGCTATGTGGTCTTGGACAAGAAAATTCACAAGTTCCTGCCCCCTCCACCCATAGAATGGAGCTAATGAGTGCACGGGGACATGGGGAAGGCCTCCTGCTGGGGAGGTACATGAGTCCTCTATATTTCAAGGACCTGCCATCACTGTCCCCACTGACAGCCAGACATTGAAACACAGAGAAGGTGTGGAACCTGCCTCAGGGTGCACAGCTGGTAAGTGGCCCTCTGAGGAGTGAAAGCCGTGGGCCCTGCTATTACCCTTTGATGGCTTTGGGTCCTGAGAACACCCACATGAGCCCATCCAGTGCAAAGCGTACCCAGAATGAAAAAGGGCTGGCACTGGGGCAGAGCCCACAGGTGATGGGGTGAGGAACAGGCTCACAAGAACTCTCACAGCTTCCCCTCAGCCTCCCATGACTTCATTTCCCCACTATGAGTTGTTAAAAACCTGAAGAAACACTGCTCCTGGAGGTGCGGGGTGGTGAGGGTAGTGTCCATGGCCTGGTTTCTGACACCCTTCCTCTGGCCACTCACTGCCCTGGAGAGCTACATGGTTCCCTTCCCTGAAGGTATTCAGGGTGGAGCTTCAGTGGGATCTCCCCACCTGAGGCTACCCCTGGGAGGCAGAAGGAGAGGGGTACAGGAGTCTAGATCCTG
Organism: Loris lydekkerianus; assembly: GCA_963574355.1. NCBI lineage: Eukaryota > Metazoa > Chordata > Mammalia > Primates > Lorisidae > Loris > Loris lydekkerianus. The sequence goes on along the minus strand of CAUYPK010016025.1, from coordinate 115,081 downwards.
CTTCTTCTCTGTGTGACCTTGGGCAAGGCACACCTCTGTCTGGACACACCTAGCCACTTGATTGAGCCCTCAAGAAACAGGAGCTGTTCTGGGGACATGAGGGAGGCTCTCACCTGCAGCACTGGGTCAAGCCTGGCAGGCCCCCAGGAGAGGACGACCCAGGGCAAAGCAGAACCCAGGCAAGGGCCTGCCTGCCAGCTAGAGCAGAGAACAGAGGAGCAGAGAACAGAGGGTGGGTGATGGAGCAGAGAACAGAGGGTGGGTGATGCAAGAAAGAGCCCACCCTAGGACAGGAACTTGATACACTTGGCCTCCACCACGGCCTGCCTGATGGGCTACAAAATCCCCATTTCACAGATGGGGAAAGTGAGGCTCAGAGAGGTCACATCTATAGGAAGAGGCAGAGGCGGGATTCATACCCACATCGGTTGACTCTAAAACTCTTGTCTGGGTCGCCTGAGAGGAGGGTGGAGACCAGGAACCAATGTTCACTAAAGTAGCTATCAAGTGCCACATGCCCATGTGGGGCACTCTGCACACAGATCTCTAACCCTTTGCCACCTGTGAGGTGAGAGGTACCCTACCCACTTTGCAGAAGAGGAAACTGAGGCTTGAAGAGGACACATCACAGATCAGTCCTGGCAGTGCAGGACTGGAGCCAGATGTGTGATGCTAGGGCCATTGGCATGGAACAGATGTTACTCCTCCCTCAGGGGAAGGGTCAGGTCAGGATAGAGAGGCAGTACTCACCTGGCCCAGGTTGTCAAAGTTGTATTTATGATGCACCCAGCGGTAGTTGGCAGCCATGCAGTCAGAGCGGTTGGTGATGTTGCGAGTGTCCACGCCCAGACAGTGGTAGAACTTGCCCTTGAAGAGCTAGGGCAAAAAGTAACAAGGCTAGTGTTCATGGAGGTGGAGAGTGGCCCAAGAAAGAAGGGGGACCTGCCCTTCAATTGCATTTACCCAGCAGGCCTTGTGCTCAGTCATTTGAGCCTGTGTCTGACTCCCTCCCTAACTGGGAACTTGCCACTGGCAAGGCCCATGGCTGTTTGCCACAGCCACCCAAGGCCTCAGTGGGCCAATATGCAAGGGTGGGGTAGGAATGTGAAGTCTCCCCACCATTGTGCTGAGTTTCCTTTTCCCCAGCAACAGAGCCCGCTGCAGTCCCTGCCCAGCTGGGCACACCTTACCTGTACTCCCAGAATGCCAAAGATTATGAAGAAGGCACAGCAGATGAGGACGATGTTGCCAATGGGCTTGAGAGAAGAGATGAGGGTCTCCACCACCAGCTTTAGGCCTGGCGCCCGGCTGATGACTCTGTGAGCAGGGACAGGTCAGAGTCACCAAGAGCCCAAGGCCAGGCTGGGAAGCACCTCCATTCAGCCTGGAGTTACCAGGGCTGAGGCCCCTAGGGCATCGGGAATGGCAGGGAACATACAGAAAGCAGTCAAGCTACCCAGATTTCAGCAAAACAGGTGGTGAGCTATGACCTAAGCCCCAAATCTAAATACATTGCTGGCCATGTGGTCAGAGGGCACTTGCCCTTAGCCCTCACGGTGCCCAGTCCCCTTAGGGTCTACACCACACCCTAGTCTAGAGATTGATACCCAGAGATGACAGTGAGCCACTCGGGGACAGCGTGTGTGGCATTCTGAGTGTGCGTGGGGGGGGGCTTTCTCCAGCCTTGTCCTTGCAGCATGCCCCACTCCCAGGGCTCTCAATAGTTGGCATGTGCCATTGAAGAACTGAACACATGGGGAAGGCCAGGGGAAGGCCAGAGTGAGGTGCACATTTAATCTCCACTGTGCAATGCAGTGACATCCTCCCATGGGGTGGGATGGGTACTCACCGCAGGGGGCGTAAGGTGCGCAGGAGCCTCAAGACACGGAGGACTCCCAGGATCTTGGCTCCCCCGGCTGAGGCCAGGGACACCACGATGTCGATGATGGACACGAAGACCAGGAAGCCATCCAGCACGTTCCAGCTGCTGCGTAGGTAGGCCTGCTCTCCGAAGTACAAGCCCAACGAGACCACCTATGCAGGGGTGAGGCCGGGGTCAGGCCGCAGAGCGGGGAAGGGATGGGGAGGTGGGCGTGGCCAGACGGACTGGCGCGGAAGGTGAGGTGGGGTGTGGGCGGGGCCAGCCGGACTGGCGCGGAAGGTGAGGTGGGCTGGCCTCAGCGAGGGGACCAGGCGAGTCAGGCTGGGCGAGTCAGATGGGGTTCCGGGAGGGAACTGGTGGTGACCGAAGGGGGAGTGTCAGGGAGGCGGTGGTAGGGACCGTTCTGGGCGCCCTCCTAAGGACAGGGAGATGGGCAGGGACAGGGCAGGGTCAGGACCTAGGAAACCTCCCATTAGGTTCTCCCAGCACAGCAGGCAAATCCAATTCAAAGCCACCTGCTCTGGGAAGCGTTCCAGATGGAATGTTTCTCTTGCTCCCCCACCTTCAGAAGGTACCTCCATTATACTGCCAATGCCCTCTGTACTCGCCTTTCAGGTAGGCTGAGACTCCTGGGAGCGCGACAGCGCAGGCATCCTCCGCCTCCCAGAAGCCAATCCCAGGGACTGGCACCCAGAGGGGCCATGTGGGGAATGTAGCTGATGGGCAGGTAAGTGACAAGCTGAGGCAGGGTCTGGGCCAGGGTCAGGGGCCTGGAGATGGAAGTGGCAATGGTCCCGGGTGAAACTGGGACCTACCTTCAGTGTCATCTCGCCCACAAAGATGGCTGTGAAGATGTAGTTGGACACCGTGAGGAAGATGCGTTCCTGAAAGACATGGGACATAAGTGGGGCCCCAGGACTCTCAGAACTGCCCAACACCTGGAAAACCTGTGCTTTAGCCAAAGGGCGTCCAGGAGAGGTTGCCATCCCTCAGTTCAAGGCCACCTTCCTCCTCTCCAGAGGCAAGCTCCCTGCCACCAGCCCTGGCATGCTGCCCCACAGCAGGTCCAGGTGTCTGTCCCTCTACCCTGCCCAGGGGCTGCAGCCACTCACTGTGCTGCCGGCCTCAATCTGGGGACGCTCCAGGGCAATGGTGATGCAGTTGAGGAAGATGAAGGCCAGGACGACATAGTCGAAGAGCTTGTGGGCGATGATAGTCTGACACAGAACCCGGAACCTGGGCAGGGAGGTCAGGGGGCCAGGTGAGTATCATTTTCCCTCCCACCCTGATCAGGAGGAAGGCAGAGGGACAAGGCAGGAGCACAGACCAGGCCTAGAGGAAGTGACCCCTCTCTTCTCCTCCGGACACACAGCAGGCGCCAACTTTATATCTGCTCAGGGTGCTCACCTAGAGCTGCCTCCTCTGACCACATGCCCACATCACAGAGGGCACCCACCTTGCCCTGGCACTCACGGCTTTCCAAACCCTGGCCCAAGTCCATGACCCCTGTCATGAGAACACCATAATGCTCAATGCCCTTGGCTTCTGCCCCCAGGCCCTCCCTCAGGCAGCTCCCTTCACCCCAACCAGCTTCCACCTCTACACAGCCCCTGCTGTACCAACTGGAATGCCATCCACCTCCAGAGCCCAGCACGAAGGCCTCCTTCTCCAGAAAGCCTTCTGATGCCCCCTCCAGAGTGAGCACCAACTTGAGGACCTATCCAACCTGGTGCCCAGCACAGGGATGGCCTGGAGTGGAGAAGATGCCCAGTAAAGCCTGGACACAAACATCTAAACCCTCCCTGCAGACTTCCCACCCCAGGAACAGAAGGTTCCTCCAACGGTGTCACCCGTGGCCTTGCCTGATTTTGCAAAGATCTATCCCTCCCAGTCATGTCACCCCCTACTGTAACCCTCACCCCGAACCTGGCCCCACATACCTGTTCTCAGGAGAGAAGAGGTAGACAGACCAGTTCTCACGGACCTCGCACCAGTCAGGCTTGTAGACGTCGATCATCTTACGGACGCGGAAACATAGAGTCTGGTAAGGGAAGGGGGGAGCACAGGAGGGTCAGCGCGGGACACAGCTGACCATCCCCGCCCATGTCGGCTATCCAGCAAACTGGGGGTGCCGGATGACCCCCGAACTCTCTCCACTAAGGACAGGCTGAAAGGTCTTCTCTCCTAGCGGCTGGCCCAGCTCAAGTGTGAGCACCTGGCCCCGCCCCCGCCCCTGAAGCCCTATCCCCTCCGGTCACGCCCCTCTGCGGGGCTAATCACTGACTCCGCCCCTCAGCCCCGCCTCCTCCTTTCACAGTCACGCTGCTCTCGGGCCCCTGCGGCCCCTCCCCACTCACATAGTCAATCTCCTCTTCGTCGTCCCCACGATCCCGGCGGTCGCCCATCTTGGTGAAGACATCCTTGGCGATGCTGGGCATTCTGCCATTGCAGTCCTCATGCCCGGGGGCTGGACCCGCCGCCCTCCAAGCGGCCCGGGGGTGGGCGCCCATCGTAGGCACCAGCTCAGCCAGGTCCACCGAATCCCTAGTGTCGAGGGACAGCGTCCGGCGGTGGTGGCGGTGACGGTGCGCCAGGTGGTGCGCATGGTGGGCGTGGTGGGCGTGGTGCGTGTGAGGGGCGTGCAGAGCCACGGCGCGCGGCGGCGCCTCCTCCCCTGCCCCCTCGCAGGCCCGGGTGCTGCAGCCGCGCTCTGCCGAGAGCAGGGACTCGTGCTCGGCGGACGGCGGTTTGTGCTTGAGGCTGTTCCAGCTGGAGCGACGGCTGGCCCAGGCCCCGCTGCGGCCCCATGGCCCATAGTAGGAGCTCCTGGAGCTGGACTGGGAGGAGGCCCGGAGCTCGGGTCAGTGCCGCACGCAGGAACCACCCAACCACTGGGGCAACTGAAGGCAGCCTGCATGCCCCACCGTGACATTGAGAAGGCCAACTGCCTAGACCGAGAGTAAGGTCTGGGGTCCTCTCCCTGTCCTGTCTCTTACTCCATCCACAACCACGGAACCCGTGGGCACGTGTACTGGGAGGCTACATCCCCTCCTGCTACCAAGGAAACTGAGGCTCAGAGAAAGACAGTAATTTGCTCATGGTCACACAGCTTGGAGGTACCATGGGGCAGCTCTTTTACCCTATGCACTGCTGCCAAGATGAAAACCCAGTTCTCTGCACCAGACCCACTGACACTACTTATTCATTTTCACTCCTGACCGCCAACACCTGCTCCGGCATTGGGCACCCAGGAATGAGGCTGGAGGGGATAGGGCTTCAGGTGAGAGGGGCCGGGGCCAGGTGCTCAGTCTAGCTTCAGTCTAGTGTCTGAAGTCTGAAGCTGGACTGGCAGGTACCTTTCTTCAGGTTCCCTCAACGCACACCCAGCAGGAAATGCCCATCCAGAGCACACCGCAAGGACTCACCAGAGAGCGCTGATCATAGCTCATCCTCCCCAGAGACATAACGCTGCTCTTTCGAGAACCCAGGGCCACCAGCACAGGGTCTGGCTGCAGTGAGAGGCGGGGGGCTGGTGCCACAGCCCCAGTAGGACCAAGATGCCCAGCCAGTGGAAGGCTGGGGTCCAGGTGCCCATTGGGGGTCATGGGAACTGGGCAGAACTTGGGATCTGGAGGAGGGAGATGGAGGCAGAGAGACAGACAGCAGACAGAAGGACAAAACAAGAGCAAGGAAGCCATGAGACAGAAAGGGACGTGGACGGAATAGAAATGGAGAGCATTTCTAAGGCGACTTTCCAGTCACACCTATCACACATGCATCCCTGCACCCTGTCTGCCTGGTGGCTCCACTTCAGGTAGATGTGTGTGGATTGCATGCCTCTGTGTTCAGGGCCTGGAGCCTCACCCAGCACGGACATCTCGCTCCCATACCCATTGTGGGAAACAGGCAAGGGCTGTCCAAGAAGGTTACCAAGAAGGACACTGGGCTTGGCTTGACAGGGGCTTGTTCTGAGCTGCCCAGTGGTGCCAGGTGGGACCAGAACCCAGGCAACCACCCAAGGCTCTAACCAAAAGGCTGCACTGTGTGGAGGGATGCAGGGGCTTCCATCTCCCCATGGCTAGAATCCCCATGGCCCATGGGTATCACTGTCCTCGTTTTGAGATTGAGCTTTTTTCTTTTTCAATTATGAACATAAATGACAAACCACAGAGAATTAGCAGTCCCTGAGCCTGGGCTTGAGGAGGAAGCCAGATGTTGTTCCCTCCCCTGCTGCATTTCTGGGGAAGATTGCTGGCCCTATAGGTGACAAGTGGAGGTCTGCTTACCTCCACTGATGTCCAGACCCTCCTGCAGCTTGTCAAACTCCTCTATATTGGATGAGCTCTGGTCCTCATCGGAGTAGGAGCGATTGGCATCACCCTGGGAGATGGTCCCTCATGTTTGAGCACAGGTCAGCTCATCCCTTCCTTCCCCACCTCCCTCCCAAATTTTTCCATGGGTGTTTCCACCTCCATTTTACAGATAAAGAAACTGAGGGTCAGAGAAAGGAAGTGAAAAGCTAACAAGGACCCAGGTCACAAACTCGAATCTGCTTGACTGCAAAATAAACCCCAGCCTCAGAGAATGGAGAAAGCAGGAGCCAGAATCCCAGATCTTGGGAGCTTTATAATCTCAGAGACAGAGAGGCCTAATCCTGTATCCTGAGGGAGAGGCAGGGATCCCAACTTAGATGTAGGCTCCATTTGCATGCTTTTTGTGACAGGAAGCTTACCACCTCACTGGCAACCCTCTCTTTGGGGGACATGCAGCTGCAAAAAATTTGAATTGAAACCTTCCCCCCATCCAGGCTGCCTCTCTCCTGCCTAGTCTCTTGCAAGCCTTGAGGGGGTGCTTCATCTGCCAGGGCCATGGTCACCTCTGCCTGGAAGCCCTCCACCAGGATGGCCACCAGCAGGTTGAACAGCACATAGTTGCCGAAGGTCATGAGGGCGACAAAGTAGAGGGAGGCCCAGGGGGAGGTGGAGGCCATGCCATTGTAGAGGACAACATTCCAGTCTTCCTGCGTGAGGATCTGTTAGGGGGACACAGTCAGCCCAACAGTACCACAGGCCGTCAACCCCCACCCCTCCCAGGCCACTGCCCAGAATCACTTCCCCTGACACACATGGACACTTGGCTGCCACTCACCTGGAACACTGTGACGATGGCCCACAGCAGGGAGTCAAAGTTCTTCCTATCAGGGACTGTGTCTCCTGTGTCTGTGCGGAGGCTGAATTTGCAGCCAAAGATGTGCATCCCAAGGATGCTGGGGAAAGGATGATGGCAGCTCAAGGACTCACAGCACCAAACCCTCTGCCCACCCACCATGTTTCATTCTCGGGACAACCCAGTAAGACGGAAGAGGGGCAGCATTGTTCCCATTCTACAGAGGTGAACACTGAGGCTCAGGGGGAAGTGCCTGCCCAGAACCATAGGGATTGAGAGATGGTGCCAGGATTCACAGCCAGATCCAAGTGAAGAATCTCAACAACTACATCCCCCAAGCTCCCGCCCACAGCTCTGGCAGGTCCCAAAGGTGTGACCTCCAGGGTTGGGGCTCACCTGAAGATGAAGATGAAGAGCATGAGCAGCATGCAGAAGGTGGCCACGTTGTCCATGGTCTTCATGAGCACCACGAGCTGGCGCCGCAGCGCAGGCATGAAGCGTACCAGTTTCAGCACGCGCAGAAGCCGGAAGGTCCTCAGCACTGACAAGCCACCATCCGCCTGCCCCACGATCTCCCAGATACTGCGGCCCAGTGGGGTAGGGGTAGGGGGGAAGGTGGGAGGGATCATTGGAGGCCACAGGAGAAGGGGAGGGTGGAGGGGCAGAGAGCGTCCATTCATTCATCCACCCATCCAACAAGTATGCTGGTTGCTGCACCATGGCGCCAGCTACAGCAGGTGCTCTTAACCTGGAGTCCGTGGATCCCCCAGGAAGTCTATGGCTACAGTCCAAGAGGTTCACGAATGTCACTGTTCTCTTTTTGAAATTTAACATTTCTTTTGATGATGCACATAAACAGAATTAACAGTACCTATGACTTTGTGGGTAAATGAAATAACTGATGTCTTCATGTCCCGTGACAGTTGAAGTGGGTATTTCTGAATATGATTTATGCTCATCCCCTCTCTGGGATGATGGCAATCACAAACCCAGTGCTGGATCTTACCTATTTAACACTTCAATCCAGAAGCACATACATTGCTAAATCACAAGTGTTTTGATCTTGGATCATTGTGTTTTGGGGTAATGGTTTCCCTTTGTCACCTTACGTAGGTCACATGCTGGCTAGGGTCTGTGCGTGAAGCCCCCTTGTCAGCCCCTTTACTGCTGGGTGAGTGGGGGGAGGGATACCTGATGATGACGATGATGCTGTCAAAGATGTTGTAAGGGTTGCGCAGGTAGTCGAAGAGCCCAAAAGCGGCCAGCTTCAAGATCATCTCCAAGGCAAACATGCTGGTGAAGACCACGTTGCAGATCTCCAGAATGTTAGTCAGTTCCTCAGGCTGTGGATACATCGGGGTGGGGCATGGAGACCCTGTCAGGCCAGGGGGGCAGCCGTGGATCCCCTCTGGACACTCACCCTGCCTGCATGACCCTGGAAGGGTGGTGTTCTCTCTGGAGTTTAGTGTCTCTCCCCCCTCCCCCCCGACCCCATGCATGATGGCTTTGAGGACCTTTCAACTCTACTACCTCGGGTTTCTGAGAAGTCCACTGAGATAGTGAGGGTTGGGGAGCCCACAGGGCTGACCTTCCATAAATGTGGAAATGATGCTGGCAGTGCACACTGAGGGAAGCATTATAGTACCCATTTTACAGATGAGAAAACTGAGGCTCAGAGGCTAGCCTGAGGTCATGTGGCTAGATGCAGAGCAAGACCAGAAGGTGGGCCAGCAGGGGTTACTAGAAACTACTATTCAATCATGACCCTGACCCATTTAGTGAGCACTTACCACACTCCGGGCACTGTTCTAGGCACTTCCCAGGTGTCACTTCACTGGGTCTCACACAAGAGCCCATTTGCCGGCTCATTTCTGAGGCTGCAGAGCTTACAAGTGGTGGGGCCAGGCAGCTGGCTCCCAGGTTCTGCCTGTAACCCCTACCTATGCAGACCTATCTCCCTTCCCAGAAGGGGCCAACTCAGGACCACAGAGGATGGAGACCATGCACTTCCTGCGTGCCAGACACCCATGGCACTCTCAGGAGGTCACTGAGACCCAGGAAGGTTAAAAGACCTGCCCACCCTCCACACACCTCCTCCAGCCAGACTTCTCTCTGTCCCTGGAGCTGATGGTTTTTAGCAGCGGGTGACGCTCTGCAAAGGGCACCATCTGAGGAACTCCAGTGTTTGGAACAGAGACCAGAGAGACCATCATTTGGGGGCAATAGTGGGCTTGGAGGAGTCCAGACCTGGTTTGGACATTAAGTGTCTGTGCATCACTGACCCCTCCTCTGAGCCTTAGTTCCCTTATGCATAAAACCAGGGTGTCAAGAGAATAATCTCATTCTTTCCAAGCCTCTCCTCTGAGGGTCCTATGAGGCTCCAGCCCCTTCTTTCCCTTCCGCGGCCCTTCTGGGACTAGTGAAGTGTCTTGTGTGTGCTCACTGTGATGCCAGGTCACTCCTGCCTGAATCACAGAGCAGGGAAGGGCCGTTTGTTCAGCCCTGACCATGTGCCCCTTCCTGAGCTCAACACACAACATGAGTTAGCATCTCCATTATACAGTGAGGAAACTGAGGCTGGGGAAACTGAGACATGAAGTGACTTGCTCAGAACCATGCAGTAAGGATGTGACAGGGTAGAGCATTGCACAAGTTGGACTCCAAACTACCATCCCCATGGGGGTGGGGGTTCATGGAAACCCCACCTGAACTCACTGATTCACTCATTCATTCATTCATTCCCACAGGCCTTCTACAGATCTGAGCATACATGATATGTTTGCTGGGCTGGTGCTACCCAGGGTGGGCAGTGGCGAATGACTCAGGGCATAGTCCCTGCCCTCAGGAAGCTCACGCTCTAGTAGCAAAGCCCAATGAACCAAGTTAACATACCAAGCCATTGTGTGCCACCATCAAGGAAGCTAAGGTGGTTTAAGGGAACAGTGTTACTGTGGCCATGAGGACTCCTGCAGGAGGTGACATCTCAGCAGAAACTTAAAGGCTGATGGGGAGCCAATGACAAGAAGAGAAGGGTGTCTGGGCAGCACACAGGCTGCAGGTGGGGGCACTGAGCACAAAAGCACTGCCATCTCCTGGCTCAGCCCCGGGCTGAGCAGCAGGGCGCCTCAGGGACCACACAGGTTAAAAAAAGAAAAAAATAATAATAACAACCCAACCCTCAGCTCGCCTGGTGCCTGGGAAATCTAATAAAACTGCCAGTTCCTTTTCAGCCCAGATAAAAGGAGAAGGGCCCATTTCCATCTGTAATTACATTTGACTCACAAAATGGTCCCCAATGGGGAGCGGGACCCTGAGAGGGCCCTTGTGCAGGGAGAGGCTGGGGCCCCGCATCTTGGCTGAGCCAGGGCCCAGATGCCACTCAGAGCACCAATTTCCCAGCCCACCAAACGATGTCCATGGAGATGAAAAATGTGGACGCTGACAATCCATGATGGCAATCAGCAGGCTGCAGGCCACACTCACTGCACACACACTCCCACCATTGATGCGCAGAGCCACGATGTTCCCGAAAGGTCACTGTGCACCTCCCGCCTCCCTCGCAACAGCTGTTTCTCCATTCAGCACACCTGCTCATCTTTTTCTAATGGGCCATCCATCACTCCTGCAAGCATTTTTCTGGGAGAGAGACAGGATGGAGAGGGACGCCGAGATGAACGTAGACACAGCAACTGAGAGCTCAAAGAAGGAGGGTGTGTGGAAAGGGACAGGGCAGAGATGGAGAGAGATGGACAGACAGACAAGTTCAGATGCAGAATGAGAGGTAAAGGCAGGGTGTGGAGAGACAGCAACACAGAGAGACACACTGACACAGATACGAGGAAGGACCAAGATAACGACCCTGTGACACTGGGAAGTCAAAGATACAGCCGGAAAGTGAGAGAGAGACAAAGACGGCAGAGAGGCTGCTGGAGATGGCAGAGACCCACCCAGTGAAAGGGCAGGTGCTGAAAGGCAGATAAAAACAAGTTAAGCCAGAGGCAAGGGCCAGCAGGTCCATCCGTGATGTCAGGCTCTGGGCTGGCAGCACAGGTAAGCGAGGGTGAAGATCCCTGAGCAGGCCCCCAGGAGCCTAGAGCCATCCCATGATAATAATGGCAGCTCATTCTGGTTAAGCTCCTCTAATGGGCCAGGTGTGCTGAGAGCATTCCATGCCTCATCCCCTCTAAGCCTCAGATAACACCCGATTATCCCCATTTCACAGACAGGGAAACTGAGGCTCAGAGAAGAGAAGTGACTGCCCAGAGTCATGGCCAGACAGTGCTAAAGGCAGATCTCTAACCTAAGTCTCTTCCCTCTGGCCTCACCCCCTTGGCCCAAGCACTTTCACCTGCCCTGCTCTTCTGACTAGTGCAGCACATGTCACTTCTATAGCTAGCTCCCTGTTGCCCTAAGGATAAAACCAGCCTCAAGGTCCTTTGCAGATAAACAGTACTCCTGGGCCCCCACAGAGCTGGAATACTAAACACTAAAACACCCCATCCTTCCCCTCCCACAGTCACCTGAGGCCTGAGTCAGCAGTGTCTTGACACTACGGGGGCTACCAAAGGGAGAAAAGAGCCCGCTTTTCAAGCCAGCCATTGGCTGAGAGGCCTTGAACGCAGTCTCCTGGGAGCTGGGGCCAGGACCATGCCCTGGCCTGGGGTCCACCCCGCTCCAGGAGGCTCCCTGCATCCTGCCCCGCTGCCCATACATCCCTATCCTCTGTTTTTTATTCTCCAGCTTGGTGACCATACTCCAATTCCAGGACAAGACAAGGATGCAAGGGAGGCCTTGCCCAGCTCAGGAGGAGTCATGGGCCTGGTTAGGTACGTGCAGAGAGGGAGCAGCTGAAACAGGCCATGCTCCTAGCACGGATGTCTTCCTGACCCAGGCCCCTCATTTCTAATTCAACTTTCTACCGCTGACCCCAGCACCTGGGAGCCCAGCTCAGCCAGGTGCTCGCTCACCTTGGCACCCTGGGCATGCTACTTCACCTCAATGAGCCTCAGTTTCCCCATCTGCCCAGTGGGGACACCATCCCTGACTGCTCCCCAGGAAGAGCTGTGGCACTGTCATAGCACTGAGGATGAAGGAATGTAGCCCTCCTAGAGAGGCCCGGCCACACCAGCTGACCTGTCCCACCTGCCTATCATGTAGCCTCAGCCACAGGCTGCTCAGGCCCACCAGGGTCTCCAGGGGCTGAGGACCTCAGCACCATCTCAGCCTTTGTGAGTCACAAGCAGGCTCCTACCTGGCTGGGCACCCACTTCCCCCATCACCTCCTTCTAGGCCAGTCTCCACAAGTAACAGCACCCGCTGCACAAAGATTTGGGTGGGCACACTTTCCATGACGATGTCCCCGTGAATGTGGCAGAAGTGGCCACCCTAAAGGCCAAGAGCACCTGCAGTCTCACCTCTCATTCAAGCACCACATGCCCAGAGGTGGGTGAACAGCCCCAACTGATGGAGGCCACACCCTCGCTTGCTGCCCCCTCAGTGACACCCAGAGCTCCTTGCCAGTGGGTGGCTTTCGAGGCGTGGAAGTGCCTCAGTGCCACCTCCCTAGGCTGTCACCACCCCCACAGGAGAGGGGCCATGCACATTCACCCGCCTTCTCCTCCTCCTCTCCCTCCCCTCCCTTCTCTCCCTGTGCCCCCCTCAGTGGCCCTGGGCCACCTCTCTCTCCGGGTGCCACCTCAGACAAGACTGCTCAAAATAAACATGGGGGTGGATCGTTTCCCGCATAGCAATGTCTGGGAGCTGAGGGAGTGGAGCAAAAATACCAGCGGGCCCGCACAGAGCCAGCCGAACAATGGCTGTCACTGGAGCTGCTTTAAAGGGAACATTTTAGAAATTCTGCCTCCCCCTCACTTTTTCTTTAATTAATTTTTTGAGGCTCCAGACAGCGGGTGGTAAGCTCCCCCAGGGTGACGTGGGTTCAAACAGGCTCATAAGCTGCGACCGACAACTGAGCACCTACTGTGTGCCAGGCTCCTTAATGCATTTGACCTTCCCTGTCTCTCTGCGAAAGGAGAGGACACTGGCTGTGGGAAGCTGCATGACTCACCCAGGACCACCCGGCCAGTCAGCAGAACCAGGGTTGGAACGTAAACTTTGAGTGAACGATTTTGCCTCCCCGTGCAGCAGCCTTCCAAGGGTGCATGGAGGGAGAGGGGAGAATCTCTTAATTAGAAACACCCCAGGGTGGCCAGACTCACTGTTACTCTGCCAGCTCAGGGCCTGGTGTGTGGTAGGTGCTCAGGGGATGGTGGCCCTCCCCCTAGGGGAGAACAGCATGCAGTTAGGGCACCTCTTTCATTGATGAGGAAACTAAAATGGGCCTGTGATGGGGCAGAGAAGACAAGCGGTGAGAGCAGCCTCTCAGCCACAGGTGACTTTAGCACATGTGATGCCTACTATGCCCGAGGGAGGAGCTGCACCTCGTTCAAAGTCAGAGAGCTTACTTAGACGGGATATGGCAGAAGATGGGGACAGACCAGACACAGAGACCCTGAGGAGGATGGGGCAGGGACCACTGTATAGCCTGGCTAGAGGGCAAAGGGAGAAGCTCGACCCAGAGGGGAGAGCTGCTCAGGCTGTGGTGTCCCCTTGGATGGGGATAGTGAGAAGGCGGGGACAAGTAGTGTGCTGGCAAACAGGCCTCTGAAAAACAACCCTGATGTGTAGCATCTGCCAATTTCCATAGTGTCCATACTCCCTCCATGGCCAATTTCAAGCTACCAACTGTTTAACAACCAGGTTACAAAGTTCCTAAGTGTTAGAAAATTCACTCTCACAAGCTGCTTCCAGCAAGCCACTGGAAAGTACAGTGTCCAGGCCCTGGTGCAACAGGGCTGTCACAGGCCCCTTGGTGCTACCCCTGCCCAGAAACTAGTGGCAGCCAGCAGCGCAGAGACACTTGTTCCCAGCAGGACCTTCCCTGGGAATGCTGGCCCTGTGGGCCTTTGGCCCCCGGCAGGCAAGGTTAGGATCAGGCCAGAGGCTGCCTCTGGGCAAGGGGTATGGGCCCCCATCTCACCAGCTTTACCTGGCAGAGAGCCTTCACCAGAGGCCTTTTTAATTAAGCTGGAATGGCTGGCAAACCAGCAGCTCCAAACAGTGTCGCAGCAGCCCCAGGGGCCACATTTAAGTAAATTGAATGGAGCTAGTGCTCCGTGAGCTAATGAGGAGGGAAATGAGAGAGTGTGGCCCCCACCAGTGCAATGGGCTGGGTGTAGGGGTCTCAGCAGAAAGACAGCAGCAGGGAAGCAAAGGGGGGGTCGAAATCCCAAACCCAACCCTGCTGGGGTGTCAATCTTGACTCAGAAAGAGATGGATTCAAACCAGGCCCTGGCCTTGCTGTGGGACCTCAGTGACTTCACCCTGGGCCTTGGGGTTTTCCACTGCCACATGGGATGCCCTCACAGTGCTGAGGTGTGGGTCCAGAGAACCCTCCCACTAGTGGTTGGTACACGGCAGCAGCCAGAAAACGATGTTTTTCTGAATGGAGCCAGGATTGGACTTGCCATCCAGGCTATAACCCCCTAGTGTGGCCCCTCCCTCCTGTGTCCCCACAGGTGCCCTCCTCTCCCCTCGTTCACATGCTCTTCCTGAGCTCCCGCCACCTCCTGGATCCTGTCCCCTCCCTGATGTACTATCCCCTTGGGTCCCCCTTCTCTGAACTCTCTCCTGAGAGCCCCCAGCAGTACCACTGATGGCCCAGGGGCCTAGGGTGCACCTCAGCCCCACTCCTGTGCCCCCTGCCTCATACCCAGACCGCAGTGCCACTAAGGAAGGAGACGGAGAGAGCCGTCCTTGGGGCTCAGGCCACCTCAGGGCCACCATCGCCAGTACAATGGGAACAGGATGCCTGACATAATGCAGGTAGCCTGTGGGCACAGAGGAAGGTCCTTGAGTGCAAGTGGGAAGGCCTGGAGTTTGTGCCAAGAGCAATGGGGAGTGATAGAAGTTTGGAGGCAGGGAGAGCCCCACCAGACTGGCCCTCTGGAAAGGTCACTCCAGCAGCTTGGGGAGAATAGACAGAGGCTCAGAGAGAGGTGAGGGACAGGAGTCAGATCAGGCAGAGACCGGCAGAAGATGGCTGGCCTTGGTGTCCAGGCTTTAGGAGGCCTGGCCCTGTCAGGCTTCACTCATTCAGCTCATCCATCCTCTCAGCAGACACCTGGGCTCTCCCTTCTCTGAGTTGGGCCCTTGGCTGGGCACCAAGGTCACTTGATGAACTAGACCCACAAACCTGCCCTGGCAGGGCTCTGGGTGCCCTCCCCCAACCCGGCTCCCAGACAGCCACCCGCACACTGGCCTGCTCGTGGTGCTCGATGCCCATGCTGACAGTGTTAACCAGGATGGCCATCATGATGCCACGGTTGAAGTACTTGCTGTCCACGATGCCCCGTAGCTTGGCTCGCGTCTCACGCCACACGGCCTCACAGAGCCGGGCTGGCCCGTCTGCCTGCTCCTCCTCGTCCTCCTTCTCCAGTCCCGAGGACACCCCGTCCTCACTGCTCTGGGCCCCGTCCCCATCTGCCTCATCTTCGCCACCACCGGAGCCACCAGAGCCTGAGCCCTCCTGGCCTGAGTCGGTGCTGCCCAGGCCCGAGGGCTGCCATCCTGCCTCAGGCTGGCAGCGGGGGCAGTTGGCAGGGTCAGAGGCCAGTGTGGCGGAGATGGGCTGCACCAATGCATGGGGCGTTGGGTCCAGGGGGCTGTGTCTCAGGCACAGCTCTGAAAAGCAAAGAGGGACAGGTTGATGCCCATCCCAGACCCAACCCACCCCTGGACACAGCCCCTCAACTACTGGGCTCCCACACCTGATCTGCCAAGAACAAGCTGGCCCCACCTGATGGGACTAGAGGCCCAGAGTCCAGGCCTTCTTGGGGAAATAGCCTCCTCTCCTGGATTTTGTCTGCCGCTGCATAGAAGGGGCAGGAGTGTCCAACTTACAGGCTGTGGGAGGGCTCTCTCCATTGACACGTGTGACAGGCCCAGTACAGCACCTTGCCCACAGGTCCACATTAACAGCCCATCACGCCTGACCAAGGTTCTGGGTCAGTCACTGAACAAGGTTCTGGGTCAGTCACTGAACAAAGCCTTCCAGAGTGCCAATCACAGAGTCTGGGGACTGCATGTGATTCTGAAGGAGCCAGACCCTTGTGGAGGGTGCTGCTATATGGAGGAGGAGACCACATGTGCTCACTTGTCCTACCCAGGCATGGGACTTGCTCCCCAGGGAAGAGAGGCAGCAGGGTCCTAGGGCAGGATAGGCCTCCCCCTAGAACCCCCCAGGACTGGTGAGGAGTGGATGCAGGAGTGGGCAGGAAGAGCCAGCAGAGATCCTTCAAGATCCTGGGCTGGCCTTGGACTCAAGTTCTATGATCTGTGAGCCATTTCAGAGGTGTTATAGAGTACCCTGCCTTCCTGATTCATTTCTTCTTTATGTATTTCTGTATGTTCCTAAAATAAACATGTTTTGCTTATGTAAGCAAAAAAGTAACATCAAACAGAAAGAAAACCACAGAAGGCCTGCCCTTCATGTCCATACTTGCCTTCAAATATCCCCAACCCCTGGGGCAAGGCCCTCAACTCACTCCCTCCTCCAGGGCTTGGGGCAGGCAGCCACCCTCAGTCCCTTGGGGTGATGGGCCAAAGCCCTGCCCAACCCCACTGACGGCCCCCACCTGCACCTGGGCCTGCAGTGACTCTGGTTTCCCAGGGAAAGGAGGAGGTATAATGGCCCAGGG
The DNA here is from genome assembly GCA_963574355.1 of Loris lydekkerianus. Lineage (NCBI taxonomy): Eukaryota > Metazoa > Chordata > Mammalia > Primates > Lorisidae > Loris > Loris lydekkerianus. The sequence goes on along the minus strand of CAUYPK010016025.1, from coordinate 98,275 downwards.
GCTCAAGCAAGTTCTCCCTCCTATACAAGTTCCCCAGGAGAGGATGCTGAGCAGCAGTGGGAAACCCCTTAGGTATATATCCTTCCACCATGAACCCCAGAAAGGCAAGTGCCAGCCTTTCTCAGATCCCAGCTCCCCCGTCTGTGGGCTAGGCCAGCCCACAGGTCACTGGGGGCCTTCTCCAAGACCACGCCTGGACAGCTGGCCCCCAAGGACAGGTGGGCAGCAGCTCCAAGGATGAATTCTGCTGCTTGCCTCCCAGAGCAGGACCTGGGGTAAGTGACTCCATGATTTATGACCATGACTCATGCTAGGGGGTTCCCTATCCTCACTTTACAGACAGGAGCCAGCTCTGCTCAAGGTCAGGGCCACATCACACACTTTCCAGCTGTTCCATGGTCAGCACCGATGCCTGCTGGCTCCCTTCTAGGTACCATCTGGGAGAGAAAGGGCTAGAGCAAGGGTCAGGGCCCTGTCTACTGGCTCTGCTTTGCCTCCTCTTACGGGACCTGTTTGTTTCCAGCGGGAGGCGGGCACTCAGCAAAGCCCTGGCAAATCTGACATCCAGTGAACCTGCAGCAACCTGGGCCTTCGTTTTCCCATCTGTAAACTGGGGATAATCTAACTCAGCCTCCTCTCTTCTCAAGACTATTTCCTGGAACAGATGAGGTGATAAGTGGGAGACTCATTCCTCCCACCTCATGCTCAGAAACAGTTGTCCCCTGCAGAGCATGGGCAGTGGCCCCAGGGCAGGAGGAGAACACAGGGTGTCCCCACTACACCATGCCTCTGTGGGCAGGCCTACAGCCCTGTGCACCAGCTGCCTGACGTTGCTGCTCAGGCCTGCGGGCGGGCAGGCAGGAGATGGCAGCAAGAAACCCGAGTGCAGGCTGCGGTGGGCTGCAGTAGGGGAGTACAGGTCTGAGGACAGGTAGTTGTTCATTTCTCGCAAGTGAGAGTCCCAGGAGCAGAGTCTACACACAGAGAGATTAGAGGGAATTCCTTCCTCCAGGGCAATGGCTGAGTCCCTGACTGCCTGGCTGGCCCAGGGCAGGTAATTGGGAAAAGGAGAGGACAGGAGTGGGGACATGAGCTTCCAGGGGCTCTGAAGGAAACACCTGAGCGTGAATGGAGCCTTAGAAGTCTAAACCTGCTGGACCCCTCTCCAGGGCAGGGTAGGTGTGACGCCTTTGCACACAACGCCCTTCTGTGTCCCCAGTCGGCGGGCAGGACCACTTACTGTAGTGCCTAGGCTCCTTGGCATGTGGCCCGGGCTTGGCAGGGGCAGGGGCCCCTGGGCCCAGGGCCTGGCGCCGGCTCTGCAGGGCCTGATAGAGGCCCAGGGCACGGCGCTTGGCCTTGCGCAAGATGTGGCAGACGTACTGGAAGATCTCCTCATAGCAGTCCCCGGGCTCTGCGTAGCTGGCCACCGTGCTGGAGGACAGGTAGCGCTGCCGCTGCTCCAGCATCAGACGGTGCTCCCGCTGCTTGGTCTCCGAGAACTGGGTCGCTATGACAACGAGGCACAGGTTGATCATGAAGAAGGAGCCCACCTGTGACCAACGGGAGGAGAGGACAGGGACAGGGATGGGGAGAGGGACAGTGGGGTGGAAGAGAGGGAGACGGCGAGGGGCCAGCAGGGAAACACAGGGAGATGGAGAGACAGAGATGGAGACAGAGGGATACAGAGGCAGAGATGAAGCGTGGAAGGGACACAGAACAGGGGACAGAGGACAGACCAGGGAGATAGACAGCAAGAGACGGCCAGAATAGAGAAACAATGACAAAGAGAGACAAGAGAGAGGGTGAGAAAGGCTCAGAGAAGACATGGAGGGAGTGGAGGATACAGAGTCGGGGGCAGGGGAGGTGGAGGGGCCCAGAGAGACAGGCACAGACATAGATAGGGACAGGAAAAGATCACTGAGGCCTCACTCCAGGAGAAGGCCGTAGCTCCCCAGACCTGGCTCCCTCAGATCCCAGGCCCTGCCCACACTGCCATCTCACCAGGGACATTGGCATTGAGGCCAGGGAGGGAGGCCACCCCCGTCTTGGGCCACTGGAGCCCTCTCCAGCCTGCCCTCCCTATGGCCCGAACTTGGCCTTGGCTGGGCCTACAGGCAAGAGAAGAAAAGCTCCACCCAGGGTTTACTCAGTGGCTTTGTGCTTGGATGGGGATGGGGAGCAGAGGCTGCCCGGTTAGCATGAAGCATCCTGCCCTCGTGTCCCCTACCCAGGAGCAGGCATCCTCTCCATCCCCCACCCACCTCAGCTAACTCTCTGAACCAGCTCCGCTGCCCGCTGGCCAGAGGGGAGTATGTCTTCTTTCTCCTCCAATTTGCCCACCAGAAGGTTCATGTGAGCCACATCCCCTCACTGATCAGTCCTTCCCTCAGCATGACAGGGAGCTGGGGTTCTGGTGTGCGGGGGGCTTCCTGGCCCAGAGGGCTCTGGGAAAATCTCCTGCCTCTCAAGTAAGAAGATGCCCCTCATTCCTTCTGGGTCACCTGATTCACAGCCTTCCCTGGAGAGTGGCCCTGCACCAGGCGTGTGGAGAGCAATGGGGAGGCAATTTTGAATAAAACCTGGGCCTTCCCCTTTTATTGAGGGCGTCTCCTTATGGGTCCCAGCCCTGACCTTCCCAGGAAAGCACTAGAGCTAAGCCAACAGCAGGCATGTCTCAGGCCACCTGCCAGTCTGTCCTGATGCCCCAGGTCAAGATCCTGCCAACTCGGGATGGGGCGTTGCTCCAAAGGGCCAAGTGTCCTCTCCCACCACCAGAACTAGAGAACCCAGACTCGAAGCAGGAGGGAGTCAGAGATGACTCCCCAGGGAGTGAATCACCTTGACATTTCGGAGACTGTGCTGTGGCTGAAGTGGCAGTCAGTCGTGACAAGGTGGATGTGCTGGCTCTGGGGAGACTGTGTGGGGGATGTGGGGGAGGAAGGGATGACCTGGAAGGGGTGGGTGAGCCTGTCCCCTCAGGTCGCCCCACACATGGCAGAGCTGCCAGAGTGGGAGACCTTCTGAGAATTTCTTTTTTTTTTTTTTTTTTGTAGAAACAGAGTCTCACTTTATTGCCCTCGGTAGTGCCGTGGTGTCACAGCTTGCAGCAACCCCCAGCTCCTGGGCTTAAGCAATTCTCTTGCCTCAGCCTCCCAAGTAGCTGGGACTATAGGCGCCCACCACAACGCCCAGCTATTTTTTTGTTGCAGTTTGGCCAGGGCCAGGTTCAAACCCACCACCCTCGATATATGTGGCCAGCACCGTGCCCACTGAGCCACAGGCACTGCCTCAGACCTTCTGAGAATTTCAAGATCTATCAGGTCACCGCCAAGGGTCACCTCCTCTCTCCAAACCTGCTCCAGAAGCAGCCTCAGCTTCAGAGCGTCCTATCTTCCTACCCCAGGAGAGCAGGGATAGCTGGAGCCTTTACAAGTTCCCACTCAAAGCCTGCGCCCTGGCTCAGGTCATGAGAAGAATGTATTCCCGGAGCTACGCAGCAGAGAAACACAGCAGCAGCACAGGGTGGACTTAAATGCCCAGAGATGAGAAATGACAGCAATGGGAAGTGATGGATGCTTCCAGGGGCCGCCCCTGACGAGCCCCTTTAATCACCCACTGGTCTGTGCCACTTAAAATAGCTCCTTCTGCTCCCTCCCACAGGTTCTCCTGACCCTGAGGGCTCCCTGGGGACCCAAGAAGACCCTCCCCTCCTCTGGTCCCCTGGTCCATGGGTCCTGAGTTTGCCCCAGAGCCCTGGTGCCCTGACACTTACTATGATAAGCAGGATAAAATAGATGAAGTTGTAGAAGGAGTGAGCATCCATCACATAGTACATGATCTCCACCCAGCCTTCCAGAGTGATCACCTGCAGCCAGCACAGAGCAGAGAGCCTGAGATGCCCTCCCCAGGCAGTGCCCAGGCAGACGCCCTACTGTGTGCTAGGACAAGTCTCACACACTCTCTAACTCAGCACTTCTCACAGGATGGCAGGCAGCCATCCTTGCTCACATTACACAGGTGAAGAAACTGAGGTTCAGAGAGGGGAGGGCACTTGTCCAAGGCCACACAGCCAAGAAGGAGTGGAGATGGGACTTGAACCTGGGGCCCCTTTCCAGTCTACAGCCCTGGGGGCTAAGCCTCCCCCACTCCCTCCTTCCCTCCCCTTTCCCCACCTCCCCAGCTCTGGTCTCAGTCACTTCCTCTGCACATAGGGGCAACACAGTCCACCTCACAGTGCTGGGGTGCAGCTCAGCTGAGCCCAGGGGTACAGACTGATGACTCTGGTGTGACTCTGCCATGCTCCCTTCAAACCCCCACTCCTTTCCAGAGAGAGATGACCTTGGGAAAGACAATGCTGGGTCTTTGCTCGCTTCCAACAAATGTGCAAGCAGGAGCCTCACCCCCACCACTCCCACCCTGACAGCCAATCCACCCTCTCACCAGAGGGTCCCAAACACAGCTTCTGAATTCCTGATGCTGTTGCACCCCAGAGCAGGGTGCAGGGAGCAGCCCAGCTCCATAAGGGCCCCACCCTCTCCACCTCCTCAGGGGCCTCCCATCCCCTTCCCCCTGCTCTGCCCCTTCTTCCTCCTGAGCAGGTGGGAAGGAAAGGAAGCACTCGCTACACACAGCTGCCTGCTCTGCTCATCTCGTCTAGTGAGGGGGACTAGTACCCATTTTAAAGATGAGAAAACTGGGGCACAGGGGGACTAGTACCCATTTTAAAGATGAGAAAACTGGGGCCCAGGGAGGTCAAACAGTGCACCCAGCCCATCTCCTGCAGCATGCACCCTGCAGAACCAGCATGGCGCTCTGCACACAGTGAGTGAGCGTGTGTACATACACATACCGGATCACACAGTCAGATGCATTCCCTACTGACTCCAGAAAAACTGAGCCCTTGGGGCTCCCTGCAGCCAGGTGTTTGCTCAGGCTGTCACCCCCACCAGGAATGTCCCCTTGTCTTGGTCTGCCAGCCCCTTCAACAGAGCATGACTCCCATTCCTTCTCTTTGTAAACAGACCTCCCCTCTGGGACCCATCTGCCCCACACAACCTGGGACTCTGGAAAGAATGCAGGTTTGTGGGTCATCAGGGGTGGGTCAAAATCCTGACTTTGGCATTAGTAGTCACATAACCGTTGGCCAGCTAACCTACTTCCTTTCTCTGAACCTTAGGTTCTCAGTCTGTAAAATGAGCATCATAATGCCTATTGTGCCAACAAGTTGGGCACATTCCAATGAGATGAGGTGGCACATGCCCAGCACCCAGCCCTGCCTGCCAGGTGGAGCTGCCCAGCTGGCACCGGCATCAGGTCAGTCCTGGGCCTAGGTGGACTCACCTGGAAGATGACAATCCAGGCATAACCTATGTTGTCAAAGTTGATGGCACCTTTGTGGGGGTTGGCACTGCCTGTGCGGCACACATTGTAGTAGCGGTTCCAATTGACACAGAGGCCGCTGGCATTGAGGTCCTGGCGCCCTGTGCCTAAGTCGTAGACATCGTCCTTGGACAGGCAGCACTCCCGGCCCTGCTCCTTGAGTGGGGGGATCTCATGGCAGCCCATGATGCCATTGTCCCCAGACAGGGAGCAGATGAAGGGCATCTCATCATCCTCCTCCGGCTGGTAGTAGGGCGGCAAGGCCACATCCCCTTGTCTGTCCACGGGTGACAGTAGGTGAGAGAGGAGAAAGGAGGGTCACTGCCAGGAGGATCAGGAAGAAATTGGCCATGCAGCATGGCAGGACAGGCCCAGCGGGCAGTCACTGCCTCTAGCCTTGGCACACTTTCTGCCCCTACCTGAGACACCATTTCTCACCTCCTTTATCATCACAAAACCCCCTACTGGCCTACCATGGTCTACTTCCAAGGTACTCTTCACTGGGGAGCCTCGCCAGGGTCAGGCAGGGCTGATCCTAGGCTCCCTGTTGTAGCCATGCCAAGCCTTGCACACAGATCCATTCTTACTCCAGTAAATGACCCAATTCCCCCTGATTGCCAGGCCCCAAACACTGGCACAAAGCAGATGCTCAATAAACAAACTCTGAATTTTACTCATCCAGCAGCTGAGGAAAGGAACATCTGCCTGCTATATCCCTTCCCATCACTGTGACCCTGGGCTGGTCGCTTCCTGTCTCTGAAGTTCGTTTTCCTCATCTATAAAACAGAGATGACAATCCTTGATCTGCTCATTCTGAAGGACCAGTTTATATTTCACTGCAACCCCAGTCAAAATCCCAACATGTTTTTATATGTGGAACCTGGCCACATGGTCCTAAGATTTACCTGGATGGGAAAATAGTCAAGACAATTTTTAAAAGAAGAAAGATGAATAGAAACCAGCCCTACAAAAGAGCAGAACACTCTGAAACTATGATTATTAATACAGTGCAGTACTGTAACAGGAACAGAAACATTAGTAGAACAGATAGGGTGTAAGGACAAACCAAGTGCAAAGGGGACTTTAGTACATTACAGAGATAGCTTTTCAAACCTATGGAGAAAAGAAAGAATTGGTCAACAAAGGGTGTTATGACAATTACTATCTATTTAGAAAATAATAGTTAGATCCCTACCTCACACCATATATAAAAATAAGCGTGAAGATTTGGCATCCAAAAAATACATGTATAAATTATCTCATTATTAAATTTTATATTGACTACACATTAAAAATAATATTTGGATATATTAGGTTGAGTAAATACATTATAAAACTAAAAATAGTAAACTACTGGTGGATTCAAGAGCATAAATGCCATCCATGAACATGACTAGAAAAGTATTATAAAAAAATATGAAATAATTTTGTTAACTCAGGATAAGTAAGATCTTCCTAGATGACACAAAATCCATATTTTATAAAGGAAAAGATTGATAAGATTACCTATGTACAAATATGAAATGTCTACGAGACAAAATACCATACAAAGTAAAAAGACAAGCAACAAATTGGAATAAAACAGAGGTAGGCAAATGTTTGTAATTAGCCAGATAGCAAATTTTGTTTTGCAGACCACATACATGGTCTGTGTATGAACTACTCAGCTTCACCATTGCCACATGGAAACAGTCATGGGAAAATAGTTGAACAAGTGGGCATGCTTGTGTTCCAATAAAACATTATTTGCAAAAACGAGCCATTGGTTACCATTTCCTAGGATAAAGTATTTGCAACATATAATAGAGATAAACAATAACAATCTAAAGCATATTCAAATTTTCCACAACTCAGTAAGAAAAAGAAGCCACTAAGAAGAAAAAAGTATAAAAACTAAGAACAAAAAATTTATAGAAGAAATAAAAATGGCCAATAAAAATGTTCACCTCACTAACACAATAAAATAATCGGACGCAAACAAAAGTAACCATGAGCCTGGCGGCTCACACCTGTAATCCTGGCACTTTGGGAAGCCAACAAAGGTGAACTGCTTGAGCTCAGGAGTTTGAGACCAGACAGAGCAAGACTAAGACCCACTCTCTACTAAAAATGGAAAAACTAGTTGGGCATTGTGGTGAGAGTCTATAATCCTAGCTACTCGGGAGGCTGAGGCAAGAGGATCTCTTCAGCCCAAGAATTTGAGTTTGCTATAAGCTAGGATGCCACAGCACTCTACTCAGGGCAACAGAGTAAGAAGACCCTTTCTAAAAAGAAAAAAAAAAGTAACAAGAAGATCATTTCATATCCATCCAAATGGCAAACACTCAGGGTTGATAATACTGCATAAGAGGAAGAATGAGTGTAAACAAGTATTTTCACATGTTGTTGGTTCACATTTTAGGGGGCAACATGGCATATCTATCAAAAATCAAAATGTGTGTATCCAACCCAAATACACATGATCACCTGATTGTAATAAAGGCACCACTGCAATTCAGTGGAAAAGGATGGCCTTTTCAATCAGTAAATAAATACATCGTGACACCTCCAACACCACATACCACACACAAAATTATTCAAGATGGAATATAGACCTAATGTGAAAGATAGGAAAGGAAAGTTCCTGAAAAGAAAGCACCAGAAAATATTTTTCATGACCTTGAGTTTGGAAAATATTTCTAAAAGCACACAAAAAGCAGCACTGAGAAATGATCGATAAACTGGACTTCATTACAACCAAGAGTTTCTGTTCATCAAAAGACACCATTAAGAGAGTGGGAAAAGTAATTCCTTCTTTTTCATTTCTTTTTCCACTGAGTGAATACACTGCTACTTATCCATTTTACTGGTGATTAGGGTTGTTTCTGATTTTTTGGATCTTATGACTCATAAATATTCTTGTGCACATCTTTGGATGGCTATAAGCCGTCCTTCCTTTTGGGTAAATACCCGGGGATGCTAGCAAGTGACAGAGGCAGGACTTGACCCTGAAGGCCAGGCTCAGGCTCCACTCTGAGCCCCTACACCACACTGCAGCAGCAGGGAATTGGGAGGGGCTCTGTTGGGAACATTCTCCCCACCACCCCCTTCTTGCCTGTCTAAGACACTTTTCTGTCCTTCCAGGCTCAGCTCAAGGTCACATCCTGTGAGAAGCAAGAAGCCTTCTCCTCTCTAACCTCTGCCCAGGCTGGTCTTGTACCACCTCTGAGCTTCCAGCCCCCTTCTCTGGCACACAGTAGGACTACACCTCTGCTGAGCCCTAACTGTCCACATATCTGATTCCCATGCTGGCCAGTGAGCTGAGGGTGGAGGCCAAGATGAAGGACCTCCACATCCCCAGGACCTAGCACAGGCTCTGGCCCTGGAAGTGTCTGGAAATGTTTGTGGATTGATGCAGTATCCTGATGCCCACATGCTCACATGGCCACATGGATTCTTAGTGGGACTCTTGCTTTGTGGTCCTGGGTGAACCCCTCTCTTCTCTAGGACTCAGTCCTCATCTGCATAGTGACAAGTTGGACTGAGGCTTGCTGAGGATCCACCTCTGGCCTGCACAGTGTTGCATCCAGAGAAGAGCCCTTCTCCACCCTGCCCACCCAGCTCTGCTCAGCCCACAGGGCCCAGCTTGCCAGGGGCTGGAGGTGCTTTGCAAGGCCTCCCCACAGGAAGAACACACAGAGGACACTGGAGAATTCATGAATGGGAGAGCACTTTGCCCCTGCCCATGACCCAGCCTAGTCTCCCATGTCCTGAGCTAGAATATCCTCAAATTCCAACTTCCTAATGCCCCCTCCATACCCCACACTGCCAGGCTGAGACAAGATCCTGCTGCCTCTCTGGGAACCCTGGTTATCAGCCTCCTGAGTTAAGGTATAGACTTCCCTCCCCTCTGCCTACTGAGTTAAGGTATAGACTTCCCTCCCCTCTATGGGGGCTGCAGACCTGGGATGACCTTGGCCTTGTTCTCCATCCAGACCTGAACTTTGCTGACCTCCTTCTTCTATGGGGGCTGCAGACCTGGGATGACCTTGGCCTTGCTCTCCATCCAGACCTGAACTTTGCTGACCTCCTTCTTCATGCAACATCGGTCACCCCTGGCCGATACAGTAAGGTATGTAAGTTGATGCCACCTGCCCTAGGGAAATAAAACCCAGAACTCCCAAAAGGAGGGTGGAAATGACCCAACATCTTCCCCCAGGGATTTCCTCCTTGTTTGACATTTATTTACATTTATTATTCCTTTTCCCAGGAAGTGGGTGGGGTGGGCTGGACAAACATGTCCACAGCATCCTCCCTCCAACTCCCCTATGACAGCTGAGACAGGGCTAGAGCCATCTCACCAGGCCCAGGGGTGTGCAAGGGAAACAGACACCCAGGAGGCAGGACACAAAATCTCCAGCTTAGAAGGCCTAGGAAGAACTGGGGTCCTCATTCCCAGCCTGCCTCCATGTGGTAAATGCATTCACTCATTCACCCCCTCTTCATTCATTCCTTTAACTATTATTTGGGGAGCCCCTGTGCCAAGCCCTGGTCTGGGCACTGGGAAGAGAGTAATGACCAGGTGCTGCTGCTCTCATGGAGATGTGATATTCCTGTGTCCTCCAAAAAACAAGTAGATAAACTAGTCTAGAGACACTCAAGCACCAACTAAATCAACTGACAAGTGACATTATTTCTGAAAGAAATAAGACAAGATGAAAATCCAGCAGGACAGTACAATAGTACACTTGGGGTGGGGAGTGGAGTGGGGATGAGGTATGGTTTCCGGGAGGAGGTGACAGGTGGCTGAGCCAGATAGTGAGAAGGTGCTAGCCACAGAATGATACAGAGAGAGTCCTGTGGGACAGAGGGCCTGGGCTATGTCTTGAAGGCCTAAGGCTGAGAACTTACACCACTCCCAGAGCAGAAGCAGCAGCTGCCTCTCCACCACCCCCTCCAAATATCCCTACTCCCACACCCCCATGCTGACCTGGCCCTGCCTCAAGACCCGCCTCTTTTGAGTAATTGGCACAAGTATAGAACCCCTCCCTTAACCCCCACAAAAGTGCCCCTTCTCTGGCCTACCCGTAGCAATGGGCAGGTGGGTAAGTTCCTACCCAATCTTCACCACCTCCCTGCCCCCTCCACTCTGCTCTCCCCAACCAAATAGAACCACTGGGGAAGAACTCAGCCCACCCCTGCACGGGGTCCCCAGGCCTCAACCAGCCTCCTCCAACCTCCTCCAGCCATTCTGAGTCCATGACCAACCCTCAGTAGAGACATCTGGGGTCAGTTCCCAGCCTGGCGCTCTCCAAGGGCAGGAATCCCATTACACTGAGCATGGCTTCAACAAAGGGAGATACTTGGTATATTTGTCAAGGCAGAGAATGAATGAAAACACTTTCCTATTTCTGATTCCCCAGGGGCTGACACACAGTAGGAGTGTACTACTGCATATTAGAAATGAAAGCATATTTATGCCCAAACACACATGCATATGCACACGTATATGTTTATCCCTCATCACTAAGGACGAGGATTCCATAAATGTCAAATTTTTCAGACAACTAAGCCCAACTCCTCCAAGAGCCAAAGCTTGATTTCCATTTGAACAGCTTCTGACAATCATCTCTCCTGACAATCACCTCTCCAAGGAGTGTCCCACCTCTTGCTTCTAGACACAAATCGCTGAATGAGAACTGACCTTTGCTGGATGACTCAGAGTCACCAATAGGAACATCTGTGCTGTAAGCACAGTGCCAGGTTCTATGCCTGCTTTTCAGGTTTCCTGTCTTCTTTTTCCCCAGCGACATCACCTCTGCTTGTGCCTTGTTTTCCCTTTCTCCTGTTACCCAACCTCCCTCTATTTGCTGCTTCTACCCTAGTGGTCTCAATTCCCAATAACCCAGTCAGTTAAAACTGCGTATTAAGTACAAGGCACCAGAGGCTGGAATGGCAGGGGTTGCACTCACATGGTGAAGTTTTCCTCCAGGAAGCAGCGGTTGCGCAGCAGGCCTGCCCAGAGCTGCACGCCAATGATGCCAAAGATGAAGAAGACAAAGAAACAGAGCAGGAGGACGTTCCCCAGCATGGGCAGTGTGTCCAGAAGCAGATTCACCAGGATCCGCATACCTGGGAGGAGGCACAGCAGACGGATCATCAGACAGGAAGCAGAGGTCCAAGAGAAGACAGAGGGAGAGCAAGGTTAGAGAAACAGAGAGGGAGTAATGGGAGGAGAGAAAGGGGCAAACTAGTAGGCCTCCTGGAGGCTCCCAGCCTGCTCAGTGGCTGTCAGATACACCATCTCCTTCATATCTGCCCTGCCAGTCCGAAAGCCATGGGCATGGCTCTGCGCCCCGTTGCACTTACACTAGGTTATGGATGAACAAGCAGGCCTACGGAGCACCTTTCATGGGCCAAGTGCTCTTCCAGATACTTCCCAAATGTGATGCCCTTTGGTCTTCATGATAATTCTGTAAGGTTGGTAATATTATTCCTATTTTATAGATGAGGAGACTGGCAGTTCAAAGAACTGAAGCTACTTGCCCAAGGTCACACAACTAAGAAGCAGCAAGGTCTGGATTTCAAGCAGCTGTCCTGTCACCAAATCTAGCCCTGTTTCCACATCACCTGAGGCTGGCCCATCTCAGTATACCCACAGGGTGATCATGGTAGGTGCCTGATGAACATGTCCTAAATTCCTTTCATCTCTAGGGCAGTCATGGTCCTCCTTGACTATGTCAGGCCACACCAGCACCAGTCAGAACTATGCAGTCCCCACTGACCGCATGATGGAACCAGGCAGAGACCCCAGAGTCACAATCAAAAGAGACACGGGCCAGCTAAGGGACTCATATCTGGCCCCATAGCAGGAGAAGAGGCCTTTTCTCTTCGTGAGAAATAGCTGTGATGCACCAGCAAGGCCAGAGACTCAGGGAGAGAACGGAGAAATGGAAGTGGAGAAAGGAATCCCCAGGAAGGATGTCAGGGGATCTGGGCAGACAGGAAAATGGGTCATGTGGATGTCAGTCACATGCTGCAGGACCCTGCCATCATGAAAAACCAGCAGATAGGGGGAGAAAGCCTGTGTAAATCCCACAGCCTCTGAGTTAGAATCCAAACCCTGCAGGTTATGACCTGTGGGACCTTGAGCCTTCCCCTCTTTGACCTTCAGCAAAGTAGCCCAAGAAGACAGCATCCACCCTGCAAAGTTTCCTGGCTCAGGGGCCACACTTTCCGCAAACCCTGTGGCTCCCACCCAAGGGAGAAGGTGCTCAACACCTGGTCTTTCCCCACATACCACACCCTTGACTCTTGCCTCCCCTCCTTTCCCTCTGTCCCCCTTTGTTGGGGTGTCACTCAGTGCACTAGCCATGTCCTTTCTCACCATAGGCTTTGAAATGGACCCTGCTCTCCCTAGTCTGGGTGATGTCACCCACTGTCATGGCTTCAATTACTGTCTGTATGTCATTCACTCCCTCCTGACTCCACCCATGAAGATGCAGCAAACCCCAATTATTGGTTGCCTCTGGGATTTTTGTACCCTTTTCCAGGGCCTCTGAAAAGTGCACACTCAAGAGACTCCAGTCCATGTAGTTTGGGTGGGGCTGACATAAAGATCACATGACTTGGGCCTGGCCAATCAGCTTATTCTGTTCCCATAGCCCCATTGTGATAGGCCCAGAATGGGCACATGATCCCAGCCAGGACTTAAGAGAGTCAGTTGGGTATTTCTGCTGCAACTACAGGAAAGAGATGCTTTCTTTCTGCACAAGTTACAAAGTAGGTGAGCCTGGAGTTGGTGGGGCCATCTTGCATTGGGAGGGCAACACCCGCCTGAAACAGAAGCCTCCCCAGGGAAAGCAGAATCAAGAGACAGAAAAAGGGGCAATTCTTGACAATGGCCACTCTCTGGAACACAAAATCTGAACATGCCACCACCATGTGTGAAAACCTCAGGGATTCTCACCACCTACAGAATTGATAGACCCTTGAGGTGGAGGTCCATGAACCTTATGAAATCACCATAAAATATGTAGAGATGACACCACAAATATTCTGAAGTGAAGGTCCACACAACTGTGGCCCCAAAGAGGGTCAAGAGCTGGTGGTTCATTCTCTTTCTCTCTCTCTCCCTCTCCCTTTGTTTCCGGTGTCCAGAAATACCAAATTATTTGGTATTCCCTAAACATCCATGGGATTTCACACCTCCAGACTTTTATCCTTGCCGTTCTCTCTTCCTGGAACACCCTTGCCCCTTTCTTGTGCCTAGCTAACCCTTGTTCAGCCACTGCAATCGTGGTAAAGCTCTTTCTCTCCGTGAAGCCTTCTGGACTCTTTCTCACCCCCTCTTAGGTAATGTTCATCTCTCTCTCTTCTGCTCTAGGCAATCTCAGCACCTCTGACCACATACAGTTGGGTAGGTTGTACACTGCACCACCTAGGAGGTTCTGTTCACATCGACATCTAATCTCATCCTCCTGTCTCTTCTATTGGACTATAAGGTCCTGGGAGCAGGATCTGTGTCTAAGTTAACCAGAACCTAGCAAGTCCTGACCCAGAAAACAGGCTCACCTAACATTTGTTGAATGATTTCTCATGAATGAATTCTGTGATAAGTCACGGGGAGAGAGTGGAAGATTGAAAAGAGGATGGAAGGATGGTGACAAGTAGAACAGTAGCCCTGTCCAGATTGTTACTTATTCCAGGAGTTAAGCTGAGGTAGTTATTAATAAGGGTAATTATTTGGAATTTGCATCACAAACTCTGTGTACAGTAATTTCCAATCAATAATTAATGGCTACTCCTATCTTTCTTCTCCATAAAACTAGGTCAGCCTCCTCTTGGGAAAGCAATGGGGCTCCCTTACAGGCAGCTTCATCCCACTGAGAGCAGGCCAGGGTGAGGGCTCAGTGCCCCACCTCCCTACTCCCCAAACAGAGAAGCAAGGAGTGTGCAGAGGGGGGAAGCAAGAATACAGAAAGAGCACCCTCATAATCCATTCAAATGGATCCACTGACTTAATGTATGTCAATTGCACGTCTTTCTGGTGCTGGACACATGGAGGAGTCAAAAGACAAACAAGACCCTAGCCAGGTGTGGTGGCAGGTGCCTATAGTCCCAGCTACTCAGGAGGCTGAGGCAGGAGGATCACATGAGCCCAGGAGTTGGAGCTGTGATCATGCCACTGCACCCCAGCCTGGGAAACAGAGTAAGATCCTGTTTTTTCATAAAAGAAAGTCAAAGACAAAACCCATTTTTACCCCCCTCAGAGCTCAAAGCCTAGTAGCAAGAGCACAGGGGACCAACGGGTTGAGGAAAAGGACCACACCAGGAGTGGGGGCAACTCTGAACTCTGCAGGATGGGAGGGGCTTCTGGACAGAGGGCCCTGCATGAGCAAAGGCGTGGCAAAGGCACTCCACATGCAGATAGAGTGCGGACTCTCGCCAGGTGACTGTGTGGCCAGATTTCCAAGCAGGCAGAGCCCTCGACCAGCTCTGGGCTTTAGAAGGGAAGAGGCAAGCCTGGAGGCCTGGGCAGGGCAGGAGGCAGGCACAGAGGGTCTGGCAGCAACTGGAGAAGAGGTTAGACCAGAAAGGCTGCTGAGGCAGAGGCAGCCCAGCACAATGACAGCTTGACTGCTCTGCTCTGTGGCTACTCCCTCGGGTGGCCTTTGTTGCTCAATTAATTACATTTCCCTTGTTCTCCAGGATATTGAAATTCTGAAAGGCTCTTGCAAACCTGCCCAGCTGGCTTCCCTGAGCGGCAGCCCCATCCCTCCTCCCTACCAGCTCCCTTTGCAGCTGGGCCCCAGCTCACTTCACTGCCCTCCCTGGAGCCCAGGAAGTCCCAGGGCCACAGAGCCAAGGCATAATTAGCTAATTAGGGATTTAGAAGGAGTTCATCTTTTTCATGCCTGAGAAAAGGGGCCACAAGATTAGGGAGTCAGGGAGGACCCCAAGAGACCCGGGCTAATCCTCCCTTTTTATGCCCATGGTCAAGTAATTAGCAAAACAGGTCTGACAGCTACACTCTGCCCTCAGCTCCCCCTGGTGCCAGACATGGGAACGGAGGCAGGGAGAGGAGAAACAGAAAAGGTGAAATGGAGAGAGACAGAAATGCAGGCAGACAGCAGAGATAAAGAGGGAACAGCCACCAAGGGAGACAGACAGAGACAACACAAAGTAAGAAGTGAGTAAGACAAGGGAAGGAGAGGAGAAATCAGGGTGGAGACACCGGAGAGAGGGGGCCGCTTTCAAGCCGCCATCTGCCTCATCTCCCTCCACATCTTCCTGCAGCCAAACCCTCCTCCTCCAGGCAGTCTTCCCTGCTTCTCACCCCAAGTCAATCATGAAGCCCTCTGCCTCTGCTCCTGGCCAAGAAGGGGAAGAGGACCCTGGAGTCCCCAGGATATCCGATGCAGCCCCCACTCCAGTAAGCACCCAGAGCACAGACCCAGGACTGGGTATCTTGGTCCCAGTCCCAGCTGTGGCCTTGAGGTATAGCTTGCCCTCTCTGGGCACCAGTGGCCTCACCTACAGAGGGGACAATGGCTTCTGTCCAGCCAACCTTTCAGGAATACCACAGATCTGGGACATCTCCAAAGGAACAGCCCCTGAAGTCAGCAGCCTCCAACAGCCCATACACCCCATGGGGAAAGTACAAATCTTATCCCCCGTCCCTTGCTCACACACCCCTCAGTTTGGCCCCAGCCCAGCTCTCGGCCTCACCTCTCTCTGCTCACCACGTTACACCTAAACCTGCGGCCCCACCAGACTGACAGCTCCCTGATATCCCTTGGCCCATGCACACTGCCCCCACCTACAAGATCTTCCTTACTATGCCATCTGGGTCCTGTGGGTATAGTGCTCCCCAGGGACAGTTCCAGGTCTGCATCCCAAGTTAGGAGGTGGTTGGCGCTGGTCTGGCTTTCTGCACCCAGCCACACAGGCCCAATTCCAGTTCCCTGAAGCCCAGCCTCTGGGGTCACCTCCAGGCCCATGCACGTGCTTGTAGGGCCATCTCTTTTCTCTGGATCTCAGCTGTGTGGTCACCTCTCCCAATGCCTGGGCTAGGCTGGTGCCCCTACCATAGACTGCCACTTCTCCCTCAATCACATCACTTATTGCACCATGTGGCCTTTGTCAGTTCACAGCTCTAACCCCTGGAAACCAAGTGCCCCCTGCATGCAAGGCCTGTGGCCGGGCTCCACATTCTCTGATCCAGCCCAGGCCCTGGCACGAGGCAGCCACTTGGAGGATGACAGGTGGAATGAATGAGAGAGTATGAGTTCATTCAACAAATCTGACTGGGGACCTACCATGTGCCAGGCATGTTCTAGGCACATCAGTTTAAAAAACTAAAACAGGTCAGGCCTGGTAACTCATACTTGTAATCCTAGTATTCTGGGAAGCCAAGGTGGGCAGAATGCTTGAGCTCAGGAGTTGAAGACCCAGCCTGAGCAAGAGCAAGACCCCATCTCTACCTAATAGAAAAAAAAAAAAAAAACTAGCCAGCTGTAGGGGCGCATGCCTGTAGTGCCAGCTACTTGGAAGGGTGAGGCAAGAGGATTGCTCAAGCCCAAGAGTTTGAGGTTTCTGTGAGCTATGACCAGGGCAACAGAGTGAGACTCTGTCTCAAAAAAAAAAGAAAAAAAAAAAACAGAGTTTCCTATCTTCGTGAAGTATGCGGTCTAGGCAGGGGTAAGGAGGGACAGGCAATAAGCAACAAAAGTGACAAATAAGTGAAATCTGTTGGGTGATGAGCGCTAGAAAAACAAAAAGTAGACAAGAGCAAAGTCTGGGCCTG
The DNA here is from genome assembly GCA_963574355.1 of Loris lydekkerianus. Classification (NCBI taxonomy): domain Eukaryota; kingdom Metazoa; phylum Chordata; class Mammalia; order Primates; family Lorisidae; genus Loris; species Loris lydekkerianus. Next base: position 81,105 of record CAUYPK010016025.1, on the reverse strand, counting down.
CGGTCAGATGGGCATTAAATAAGGGGTCAGGAAGGGCAGGACCACATCAAGTAGAGAGGAAAGGAGGTAGGGGAGGCAGTTACACGGCCCTTAGAGGCAGAGGAAACAGCCAGGACAAAGGTCCAGAGGCGAAGCAAGCAGGGCACAGTCCCAGCAGGAAGGCCAGTGTGGCTGGAGGGAGGCAAGGCAGAGGCTGGAGAGGAGGGTGGGCCTCTGTGCCATGTGTGACCTGTGCCATGGCACATACAACTCTGGGGCCACACGGGGGCTGCCTCCAGAGGCCTTCCTCCAGCATAGAAATGGGAGCTCTGGGGAAGGGCCCAGGCTGGACCTTCCAGACCCTGTCAACTCGACCATCATTCACCATACTGTACACCGCGCAGTGGCAGGCTGGGCCCAGATGACAACAGCTATGGAAGGGGAGCTGGATTCTGGATATTCTGAAGGTCCACCTGAGGGCTGGGATGTGGGATGGGGTGGTAGGGAGCAGTCAGGGACAACTCCAAGGTCTGGGCCTGAGCATTGAGAGCCATGGAGTGGCCACTAGTGGGGACAGGGCTCCATCTGGACACGTGTGGTTTGCAAGCCCAAGGTACATCCAGGTGAAGTGGCTTCTTTTGCTCTTGGGGCCTGGCTTCAGGAGAAAGGAGTCTGACCCAGGAGCAGCACGGGTGTGGGGACAGTCTCTAGACACTCCTGGAAGCTGGGAGCCAGATGGAGGCAGGTGGCAGAGGGACAGACGGATAGAGCTGCTTGCTCCGTCAACCCTAATGGGCTGGAGCCCCTGGACAGCAGGCAGGCATGGGTGGCCCCTTGGCAGCAGTGGGGAAACCTGGCAGGAGGTGGCAAGAGGAAGTGGACACACCTCCTGACAGGCCTCTCCTCTCAACGTCTGGGGTGCTCTCTTCAGGCAGGAGCTGTTAACCCAGATCGACTCTGTGGCTCAGCCAGGCCAGCTCAGGTAAAAACTGCTGGACTCTTGCCAGCCTCTTCCGGGCATGGCTTGTAGCTGGGGAGAGGGGAGTCAGGTCCAGGCGGTGGCCTGACCCTGGGGCTTCCCTCGCTGGTCAGGCCAGAGAGGTCGGTGAGGGTGCTGAACAGCTGGAAGAGGCCGTCTGCTGCTCCTGCCACTGTCAGCGCCAACTAATCAGGGGCACAGTGGGTGCTGGGGCAGCCAGGCCAGGCAGCAGACGGCCAGGCTGCCAAGGTCACAGCTGCTGGCACCGGGCTCAGCCAGGAAAGGGTCTGGGGGCTGATTGGGGGCCTCAGCGCCCTCTCCTGAGGAAGGAAACGACCTCAGCCACCAAGGACCCCATCTCCTCTCCCCAGGAGAGGCCTTGGGTCCCCCAGAGCCACCAGTGCTCACAGTCCAGGGGCCTCAGCTGGTCCCTGTCTCACCACAAGTCCCCTCACCCACTGTGGCCCAAACAACTCCTATTGCCTTGAAAGTATCTCATTCCCCGCGCCCAGGGAAGCCTCCTCAAACTAATTGCTTTGGCTTTTCCCCTCAGCCCCTGCCTCCCTTAGAGCACAAGCTCCCACCCTGTACCTCCAGCCCTGAGCTGGCCTGTCCTCTACCCCACACCTGGCTCAGGGCCTGGCCCAGGAGCCCCTAGGTGGATGCTGCTTTGGATGAAAGGTGCACCAATCAACAAAGCAATGACTAGACGGTGGCCCACTCCCTTGGTCTGGTGTCTTGTCCAGGAATCATACCCTCTGGATTTATAGAACAGAACTTAGAACTTGATCCTGGGGAGTGAAGCTGGGGGTTGCCTTCGCCCTGCCCCCACCCCCAAGCATTTCTCTATTCACAGTCCCAGCTGCTCTTTTCTGCTCCCAAGTCGAGTTCTCGCCAGATGTTCCGGCAGATGTTCTCCCACCCACCCCAGCCCTACCTCCTCTGGGAAGGCAGCAGCCCTGAGGATCGACGCCCTCCATTTCACCATTTCATCCCCACTTTTCCCTCTATCCCCCCACACACACACAAGGCTGCCGGGCCTTTCTCCCTCAGGACCACTTGGGAACCCCTTGTGGGTACCAAGGACAGACAGCCCTGACGTCTAAGATGTGGCCTGGGAAGGTCAGTTCCCATAGCCTTCCTTCTGCTGCCCACCAAGCCCCAAGCAAACACACACTCCAAGTTAAAACACTTACATTTCCATGCCAACTCTATTTCAAGGTGTGTCTCCCAGATCCTATCTAAAAAATGCCACCCAAGGCCCTTCCAGAAGAAATCCTGGGGCCTTCTTCATCCCTCCTAAGTATGGCCGACATGACCACAGCCCGGCTGGTCATGCACCTGGGCAAAAAGGGGCCAGGGGCCAGGGCCTGAGGGCAGGTGCCTGCCATCACTAGCCACAGCGCCCTGTGCTCCTGTACCCCAGCCCACAAAGGACACAGCACCATGAAAACTCTGCAGCCTAAATGGTGAAAGGTACTCAGAGGTCTGGAGCAGACCAGGCCAAAAGAGATATGGACAAGGAGGAGCCTTGAGGCATCACTGCAGCCTTCAGGGCCTTTTGCCTTTGACCTTGGATGGGGACAGGGTCTCTCCTAATGCCCCACAGACAGGGGGTGGGTGGTAGTGAAATAGCAAAAAGCTATAGGGTCATAGAAGCACAGGCCCAAATCTTATCTCTTTCCCCAGCCAGCTATGTGACCTTGGACAGGTTGCTCAACCCCTTCTTGCCTCGGTTTCTCCATCTATAAAGTGGGTATCACATGGTACTAACATCCTAAGGGTGTTGTGAAGATAAAATGACACGGCCCATGTAAAGCGCCATGAAGGACTTGTCACAAGCACTTGATAAACTTTAGCCATTTATCATTATTAAATCCCCAGAAGACATGAACAACTCACCTCCCGCCTCTCAGCCATGCATTCCCTCCCCAGCCACGGTGTGCCACAGCAACGCCTCCGCCCGGGCAACACCTCCATGCCAGCTTTGGAAGTGCACTTGGTGAGCTTTTTCCAAAACCAGACCCTGAGAAGGCTCCCCTGGTGTCCCACTGTTCACCCTCACAGCCCACAGGACTTTGTTCCCGACAGCAGCATCCATTGGTCATCTAGTATGCACAAGGCTCTGCCCCAGACTCTACGCACAGGGTGACATTTCAACCTTCCAACCAGATGGACATGGCATTACTAACTCCACTGCAGAGGGGGAGAAATGGAGGCACAGAGAGGCACATGGCTCACCCAGGGTCCCACAACCACTGACTGGAGGCCTTAGGACTAGAACCTCACACAACAGTGCAAAGCAAACCTCTAGCTCCTGGTCCTGCAGCTGGAGGTCTGGGAGTGGCTGTCTCCATGGCATTGTGACTGTGAGTCGGGCCAGGATGGGCACCCCAGCAACTGACCCCAAGCTGCACCCCCTCTGCCTCCCACCCCTCTGCAGCCTAGGGAGAGGGGTAGCCAAATGCAGCTGTGATCCAGGGGCTGCAACTCAGCTATCTCAGGCCTTGGCAATGACTGCCCTAGTTTCTTCGTGAAGAAAGGAGCACTTTTCATATTCAAACTCCGCAGTGGGCTGAGGAAAGCACTGCAGTGGCCTAGGAGATGTACAGTTGGCTGGTATCAGGAGGGGGCACATTTTGAGATCATCCAGCCCATCTTGCCGAGGCCCAGAGAGAGGCAGTGATTTATGAAAGGTCACACAGAGAGGAACCAGAATCCAGCTTCCTTTTCCCTTTACAACTCCTCCTTGCTGTTTCTCTGTCACCAGAGGCTGAGCACCCAGAACAAAGCCTGCAGGCTGGGATAGGGAGGACATATATCACAAGACTCTGTAGACAGCACCCTGACTTCCAGGTCCCCCACCAATCCTGTACAAAGTTGACAGCCACATATGTAATCCAGTCTCTCCTCCTGCTTTGTGCAAATAGGGAAACTGAGGCCCAGAGATGCCAAGAGACTTCCCAGGTCACACAGCAGGTTTATGGCAGAGCTGAGACCAGAATTTACATTCCCAGGCCCCTAATTGTGTCCTCCTGGGGTGACAGTGTTCAGCTTTGCAGCCTTCACGGTATTTTGTAAACCGCAGCAACCAGCCCACTCCCACAGCTTTGCGATTAATAACCAATAATTTGTGACTAGGCCAGCTCTCTAGCTTGCCATCTAGTGGCAAAAAGGAAAGCTACAAGCTACTGTTGAAAAGAATCCATCCTGGGGCTGAACAGCTCTGGAGAGAAATGGGAGGACTTGGAGTGTTTCTGGGGAAATTCATAGTAAAACAAACAAATGAATAACAACAAGAAAAAAAAAAAAACAGAAACCAAAAAGCCTTTCTAAGAAGCACTTCTGAGAGGCCTGCCCCCAGTCATGCGCTGGTGGCTCTGGGCAGGGGACTTGCCACCTGAGGACAACACAGTCTCTCCTATGAGATGAGTGGTTGGACCAATGGACCCAAAGATGCATGCACTTGAGTTAAATTACACATAGATATGAATTCATCTTCAGTCCCTTCCAGATGGGATGCCGGGTGGGGTCCAAGCTAGGGAGAGAGACACTTTGATCATATTTTGGATCGCGGGGACTAGTGCTCCAGAACTCCCTCAATTCTGGGCTCTGAGAGACTTTTGAGATGGTCAGCTGAGAGATGGCAACAGGAAACAGCCTACACAAACACACACACCCACACACACACATCCCGCATGCACTGCGCGGGGCCTCTCAGCAGTGGCCATTAGCAGCAAGGACGCCCCTGAGGAAAGACTCTGAACACCTCTCTGGGCTTTCTGGGCCACCGAGCCTCCATAATTGGAGCCGCCAGGAGCACAGAGAATGTTGGGCACAGGGTCAATCCCGGCCCTTCTCCAGGGACGGAGGCAAGGTGGCCCTGGGGATTAGGAGTGACCTCCACAGCCAGGAGCAGCTTAATGAGCTCCTCACTCAGCAGGAGAGGGAGCAGGACCAAGGAAGGAGAGGCACAGGCGGTCACACACCCTCAAGGAGCACTCACCATCAGAGGCCACACACACCTCCGGGAGGTGACCTGGGCGTTTGCTCACAGCTGCTTCCTTCCTGCCTTCCCCCAGGACAGAAATGGAGAGTACTGAGGATGGGGGCCCAGGAGAGATATGCCCCCTGCTCCTAACCCTCAGCTGAGGTCCCCCCTACCTACCCAGCCGCCCAAGTGAGACACTCAACAACTTTCAAGGCCCAGCCTAGGCCTGGGAACACCTCCTCCATCCATTAGAGAATGAAAGTATCCCGCTTGCACCACTCTCCACTCCACCGGGACCCTCTTTTGCTCACCTCTTCCTTGGCCCTTATCACCCTTGAGCACAGAAGGTGGTCTGCACATGGCCCTGGCCCCTACAGCCTCACCCCCCACCCCTTGGTCCCATCCCTGTCCGCCAGCAAAATATTCCTGCAGCTCCCCAGGCCTTTGCCCCAGCTGCCCCTCCCCCACTGCACCCAGCCCATGATCTACCCAACCCCATGCTCCCCTGGGGCCCAGCGCAGACTGAGCCTTCTGGGGAGGCCCTCCAGCATCCAGACCCATTCTCCCCACCTCCCATGCCCATGACCCATGCCTGGCGCCTCTGTGGGAGCATTCATAGCTCTGAGGTCCTGGCACAGAGCAGGCCTTCAATAGACTGCTGAGCTTGTCCACTGAACACATATTTCCAGAGCAGCTTCTACCCACCAGGAGCGGCTCTGGGTGCTGAGTGAAGGGTATCCACATTTTGGCCCATTTCCCAGTGAAGTTGTGCTGGTTAGAAAACTAAACTCCAGTTTGGTCCCTGCTGTGTGGCCCTGAACTGATCATGACCCTCTCTGGGCCTCAGTTTCCTCGTGTGTTAAGTGTGGTACAGACTTTTTTTATTATTATGAGACAGTCTCACTATATCACCCTGGCAGAGTGCTCTGGCATCACAGCTCACAGCAACCTCAAACTCTTGGGTTTAAGCGATTCTCTTGCCTCAGCCTCCCAAGTAGCTGGGACTACAGGCGCCCACCACAACACCCGGCTATTTTGTTATTGTTGTTGCAGTTGTCATTGTTGTTTAGCAGGCCCTGGTCAGGTTCGAACCCACCAGCCCTGGTATATGTGGCAGGCACGATAATCACAGAGCTACAGGCACCAAACCCTAAAGACAGCTTTGAACTAAGCGATCTTCAAGGAGCCTTCCAGGATGGGTGGGCATGAGATAGGTGAAAGAAGCTGACCCCGGGAAGGTCTCTCTGATTGTCCCTCCCTGCCCCCAAAGGAGTCTCCCCCAGGCAGTGGAAGAGGGCAAAGGTGGAAGGGCAATCTGCTCCCCTCCCCTCTCTCTCAGCTTTGGTCCTTACCACCCACTCACCCCACTTGCCTCTCAACCCTGTCCCCAGAACCCTTACAGCCACTCAGGACCCCAACTCCCCAGGGCCTCCTCTGTGCCCTCCCCACGCTGAGCTAATCCACTCCTCTCAGAACACACCAGGCACCAGGCTCAGCCAGCTCTGGTCACCCTCCTGGTCAACTTGTCCCACAAGTATCCTGGAGTGTGGCCTTCACTGCCTCACCAGGCCTGTCCAGGCTGACCGATATGCAAGCCCCCACAGGGCGCTCATTGTGGGTGCACCACAGAGAGATTGGTTGAGTGGGGCAGGTGACAGCCCCAAGGGCCCAGCGCTGGGAATTAAAGGAGTGGGGAAGTGCTGACTATGGAAGAGGGTCAGGTGCCAGGAGACCTTCCCTCTTCTGCAGACACAAGGGAGAGACACAAGGGTTCAAGAGACAGCTACGGAAAGAGCTGGGCTTTAGACAGGCAGAACTCTGTTCAGACCCCTGCCCTGCCATTGTGCTGTGTAAGCCACTTAACCGCTCTGAGCCTCACACAGGTTGCTCAGCCATCAGAAGTCAAGTGCCTGGACCACAGGAAGTGGGTAGGGGTTTATAAACGCCCATGGAGGGAGGCAGGGTACTATTCCATCTCCTTCCCTCAAATCCCATAAGGCAGAGGAGTCAAAAGATATACCTATATACTCGAATATAAGCCGAGTTTTTTCGGCACAAAATTTGTGCCGAGTTCGGGTTTTTCGGCACAAAATTTGTGCTGAAAAAACTCGGCTTATATTCGAGTATATACGGTAACTGGCTCTGGCCTTTGCATTTGTAATGTGTTGTCTCCAAGTTGTAGTTTTTTTATCTGCAAGTGGGAATAGCCCACCTCTCTCACTGAGTATAAGGCTCAAAACAGATAAAAGAATAAATGTCTTAACACAATAACTAAGAAAATGCCAGGAAGGCTATGTTAACCAGTGTGATGAAAATATGTCAAATGGTCTATAAAACCAGGGTATGGTGCCCCATGATCACATTAATGTACACAGCTATGATTTAATAATAAAAAATTAAAAAAAAAAACAGATAAAATAAATGAAAATTGTATAAGACTGGAAAGATGCCAGGGCTGTGGTTACAAGATAAGTTCTCTCAGTATCAAGTGAGTGGATGGAAATATGGATGGATGGGAGGATGAATGGATGGATAGATGGAAGGAACGAGTGGAAGGAAGGAGGGGGAATGGGAGGATGGATGGATGGATGGATGGGAGGATGGATGTGTGAGAGAATAAATGGATAAATGGATGGATAGGAGGATGGATAGAAGGGAGGGAGGGAGGAAGGGAGGATAGAAGGATATAAAGATGAGTGGGAGGATGGATGGATGGATAGATAGATGGAAGGGAGGATTGATGGATGGATGGAAGGGAGGATTGATGGATGAATGTGTGGATGGGAAGATGGATAGAAAGAGGGGCAGGTAGATAGATGGGTGAACAGCCAGATCAGTGAATAGACAGAGGGAACTATGGGTGGCCAGGTGAATGGGTGGAAGACAGAGCTCAAGTTCTAAGTCAGTCAGCACAAGTGAGGAAGTCAGGTTTCCTTGTCCCAGTGCTCCACAATACCCTTCCTCAACTGAGCAGCTTCTTTTCCTAGGTTTGCCCATCTTGACATCCTGGGAACAGTACCCCCCAAAGCACCTTTTGCCTCTGAAAATCCTGACTGCCTAGCACTCTGTAATCCAAATTATTCAGGGACTTCAAGGCATCAGGGCCACCCTCCATCTTCAGGTCCAAATACTGGCCCATGAGCCCTCTGGAAGTAGGGCCACATCTGTCCAGACACTGTGATCCCTGCACCCAGCACATGCCTGGCCCTGGTAGGTGCTACTCAGCCTTCTCTGAGTGAATGAAGGGTGGGGGCTGGCTGGGCGAGGGCTGGGTGGGCAGGACAAGGCCAACTCACTGGGCACGCGGTTGATGGCTTTGAGGGGCCTCAGGACACGCACGGTACGGATGGCTGACAGGTTGATGTTCTGAAGGTCCAGGGAGTACTCGACCATCCTGCAGAGAGAGGAGAAGAGAGTGAGGATTGTTCCAGAGGGACAGCCAAGCCAGGCCCAGGCCACAGCAGTTACTGGCCACACAGCCCACCCCACCTGCCTGGGCAAGTAAGGAAAGGGGCCAGAATCCCAGCTGTGCCTCAGACAGCATGTGGCCTGGGCCTGCTCCCCTGGCCTCTGCCCCCTCCTCTGCAAATGGGGCTGGTGACAGTCAGAAGAAGAGGGAGCAAAGGGAGCAGAGACCCTGGGCCCCACTGTGTGCCCAGCATGGGGCCAGGTAACACCTGCCCTTAAGGCCTATCCCCTGGCCATGTCAGCTCTGGCTTTCAGAGCAGCCTCTGAAACAGGGAGGAACATGTTCCTTATCAGACATGTCCACACACTCATCCCAGTCACACTCAACCAGCTCTTTGGAAGCAGCAGTTCGCCTCTTCCAGGAAGTCTCCCCCCCCCAGATCTCCCACAGAAGGCAGATCTCTGGGGTCCCCTTGGGTTCCCTGTGCTTCCACCAGTTTCTACTTGCTCAGTGCCACCTTCCTCCCTCCCCACTGAAGGATAGGCCCTCGGTGGGGGGATCAGGAGTGTGCCAGGGCTGCAGCCCCAGCATGACTTCGGATGCCCCTGTCCCCAGACTCCTCCCCCGCTACCCTGACCCGGGCTCTGGCAGTGCTGCCAGCTCCACCTGCCACCACCATCAGTGGGAAATGAAGGCTTTTCCTACACACCACACAAACCTGTCCAATTGTTGTGAAGCCGCCACCCTCTCCTGCTGCTTGAAGAGTAATTGAGTGAAAGCTCCTTTGCCTGAAATGCCGCCACCAGCCACCCCCAGCCCTCTGGAGCGCAGCCTCCCCTGTGGGCTCTATCTCTCTCTCTCTCTCACACACACACACAGAGCCACACACCTGCACACCCATCAGTGCATACACACACACTCACTCCTTGGACACCCTCATATGTGCACACTCCTACCCAGATGAGGGGGAGTGACCCAAAAAAGTGACAGACCAAGAACCAGAGATAGAGACCTGGGGGACCAGGGGGACCAGGGGGACCTGAGGGGGAGGGAAGGAGGGAGAAAGGCGGGGGAAAGGGAGGAGGAGGCTGGGGGCGGCAGCCAGGCAGAGAGAGTGAGGGCAGAGGGTGGCCTGGAAGGGGCAGTGAGGGAGTGGGGCCGCCTGAGGATTCTGCGTGGGTGAGCCAAACTGTCATTTCTGTATCTTGTAGAAAGAGCTCTCCAGGCAGCCTGGAGACACGTGTGACGGAGGGGCTGCGGGGGCGGCACACACTGGCACACAAACAAGCCTAGGAGAGCCCCCTGCCCCCATCACAGCAGCCAGACCTGGCTCCAGCCTGATCTCCCTGCCACATCCCACCCCCAGGAATACAGACCCCCTTCCTCCTGCACTGGTCCTTTGCAACCTGCCAAGGGGGTGGGCACCAGCTCCTGGGGAGAGCTCGGCCCCCGTACACTGTGCTGGGTATCCTGGAGGTGGGGGTTCCCAGCCACCCCAGACTGAGCCCACCCGCGAGCTGTGTTCCTAGGGCCCTGCCTAGCTCAGACAGCTGCCAGTCCATGAAGTTTCGCAACAAAAATAAATAGATGCTTGACAGATGAGTAGACAGAAAAGCAAGCTTGGTGCCTGTGGCTCAAGCGGCTAAGGCGCCAGCCACATACACCTGAGCTGGCGGGTTCAAATCCAACCCAGGCCCACCAAACAACAATGACAGCTGCAACCAAGAAAAGCAAGTGCTTTCTGAGCACATTCTAATTACTTCCCTGAGCTGACCTGTTAAGCCCGCACATTCTCAGGTGGGCCCTCACCCCTGCTCCCACCTCGACCTGCTCCAGTCCATGCTGAACCAGGGCAGAGCCTGGTTGCTAGCCCGTGCAGGACTGGCTTACAGTGGGTGCACTCAGGACAACCCCCTGCCTGGTCCTTGACCCTTGCCCTCCTCACAAATCCTGTGGGTCCACAGCCTGGGACTACAGGCTCTCAGTCAAGTGAGGGGCACCAGCCACAGCCTCCGCCCCAGGACAGGCTCGGGGTCAAGAATGCCTGCACAGTTCAGGCTTCTTGGTCACAAATTGTGCTCTCTTGCATTGTGTGTTTAAAACAAGGGACAGTGGGAAGAGCCTGGCCCAGAGTTTCCAGAGTGAGACACAAATTGTGACTAGCTGTCACTGAGGCCCATGATTATGCGGTAAGTAAACTTTCAGATCTGAACACCTCCCAGACCCCAGCCTCGTTGTGGGAGGCTGATCAGACTCATGTGCTGTTGGCCGCAGACTCAGGCCACTGCTCTGTCATCCACTCCAATCTCTGAGGGGAACGGAAGCAGCCACTGCCAGGCAGTGCACTTAAAACTCACAAACACTCAGCAGAGCAGGTGCGCGCGGGCAGCGACACCACACCAGCCCAGCCCCTCGCTTCATCCCTGGTCTCAGCATGGGAACCACCTCTGCAGTCTGCTGCAAAAAGTCCCCAAGTTCCCCCCTGAGAACTCATCAGTTGCAGTCCATGGGGCCTCAATGAAAAGCCCTCAAAAGAACTTTCCTGTAGCATTTAGTGTCAAGATTTTAGCACTGAGATTCCTAGCAACCAAGTCAAAAGGGGAAATGTAATGTTGCGGAGTTCTTAACAGCATGAAAGACTTTGACACTACAGACCCTTCCAGGGAGTCCACTTGCCTGAACATTTCTCCTAGGTCCTAACTCTCACTTCTACATGTTATAACCCTACTGGGGTGAGGATGGGTATGGTGGCTCATGCCTTTAATCCTATCACTCTGGGAGGCCAAGGTGGGTGTGGATTGCTTGAGCACATGAGTTTGAGACCTGAGCAAGAGCAAGACCCTATCTCTAAAAAATAGCCAGGTGCAGCTCAGCGCCTGTAGCTCAAGTCTCTAAGGCACCAGCCACATACACCAGAGCTGGCAGATTTGAATCCAGGCCGGGCCTGCCAAACAACAATGACAACTACAACCAAAAAATAGCCAGGCGTTGTGACGGGCGCCTGAAGTCCCAGCTACTTGGGAGGCTGAGGCAAGAGGATCACTTGAGCCCAAGAATTTGAGATTCCTGTGAGCTATAGTGCCAGGGTACTCTACCGAGGGTAACAAAGTGAGACTCGTTCTCAAAAATAAATAAATAAACAAACCTACTGGGGTGGGGGTTCCACTGTGGCTGCATCTCCTGGCATTGGTGGGAAGGTAAGATGGCGTATAAACGCGTTCAATAAATAAAAACACACACAGTGAAGAATCAGTAGCTCATTCATCTCTGAGGGGAAGAAGATGGCAGGGGGGGACACTGGGCAAGGATGGTGAGAAAAGAAGACCAGGAAGAGCACTTTGCTGGGAGGCAGCAACCTCGGTGTCCTGATAGTGGCTCTGTGTGCCAACCAGCTCAACCTGGGACAGCCTGCTGACAGCTCCACTCTCCCTGCCCTACCCTGGTCACCATCCCCAACTGACAACTGTGACAGCCTCCCAACTGTCTCCTGCTTCCTCCCCCACAGCCCTTCCTCAGTCAGCAGAAGCCTCCTAAAACTCAAATCTAGCTGTGTCACTCCCCACTTAAAACCCTCCATGACTCCCATTGCCTGCAGAACAAAGTCCAAGCCCCATGGCCGTGGCCTTCAAGGCCCTCCACAATCTGGCCTCTGTCTACTCCTCAATCTCTGTTCATATTGAGTGCTGTGACAGGTCCCCCAAGTGTCCCAAACACATCCTCTTCTGCCCCCTTTCCTTGGCACAGTGCCCTTTCTCCTCACTCATCCTCCCTCCAAGACCATCTCCTCCAAGAAGCTCTGCTTACCTGTCCCTGCACCACAGGCAGACCCACCTCTCTCCACTCCAGCTCCTTTCACATTCAGGTCACACCTCCTGTCCCAACCCTGAGCTGAGGACTCGGAAGCAGTCCTTTGTCTGGGAAGTGATCCCGGGGAACAGTGAGGGAGGCAGAGTGAGAAGAGTCCCTGACAGGCTGTGATGATCTGGTTACCCTGTGGGCAACTGAGGCCCAACCACCCGAGAGCCCTGAGAGGCCTGGTAGAGGAGCCTCAGAATTGGACCAGGGTAGGGCATTAGCCACTGATTGCCTGAGGGATAAGGGACAGCTCCCTGGAGTGCTGAAGAAAGCCCCCAGGCAGGGTAGGGAGGTGGCATCGTGAAAGGGCAGGAGTCACTCACATGGGGCCAGGGGACGTGGGTCAGGTGCTGTGGGAGGCTGGGTGTGCCCCTCTCTCCTCTTCCACCACACACCCAGTGCCCTCCTGGTGTCAGTACACAGTAGGCACTCAGGGACTCCATCTGGCATGAACACCACTCTCCAATATCTGCTGAAGCCCATCTCCCCCGCTTTCTCCCTGGACCATAGCTGTGACCAGGATCCCTGCCCCCACCCCAAAAAGAGAAAGTGAGGAAGGGGCTGGCGGATAACCACAGGGCTCACTCCCCTCAGGCCTCAAATAAGAAATCGCTTACAAGAGTGAGAAATTAATCTCTAATTACACAGTTACTTTATCACGCAGCTTCAGTGCTAAAAGTCTAAAAAAAAATCAACACAAACCCCCTACTACCTCCTGCCAGCTCCCAAGCGCTTTAATTAGGTAAGTAATTTTGCTTTAAAGCAAGCAGTTCCATCCTGAAATTGCCCCAGGAGGAGAGTGGCTGAACTCGGCCCCAGGCTGAGAGGGGCTGCTGTGGCCAGACTGGAGCAGGGGTCCTGCCAGGAGTGGGCTTGGAGGGTGGACCTCTGTTCTTCAGGGCACATCCCACTCCCTCCTACCGAGGAGCATCCATCCCTGACTCCTGGCTCAGAGGGGAGGCCCAAACACCCAGGCCTGGTCAACCAGGGGACGCCATACCCCCAGCCCAGCTCATGGGCTGCAGGGAAGAGGTGTTGTCCCTGGCTGAACCACCACCTAGAAACCCAGGGTGCTGATGGCTACCTTGCCTGCTTGATGGCCTGAGAATTTTGTCAACACAAAGGAAGGCTGAAGCAAGAGCTGGAGAGAGGCGGGATCCTGACCATATGTCTGGAGCACATTCCTCCCTCTGAACCTGATCCCAGATCTGCCCTCTGTTCTTTCCTCTTACATGGGCCAATATATTCCCTTTCAGTCTTGGGGCCCATCCATACTGGCTTTCTGTCACTTGCAACTCAAGAGTCACAGCTGCTCTAGCAAGGTTTCCTGAGCTCTCACTACCTGCTAAGAACTTTATACACCTTCCCTCAGGTAAGTGTCCTGTGGGTGGATTATGGTACCCCCTGCAGATGACATCAGAAGCTGAGCCTCAGAGAGAGCCCAGGTCATAGAGCCAGGTAGCAAGGGACCCCAGGGCTGTGTTACCATCCTAATCTCATCAGGCATCAGGCAGCCAGTCACCTTCTGGCTCGTGAGCACCCTCTCAGCTGGCCAAGAGGCCTGTAGGCCTGGCACACACTGTAGCACATGAACCAGGACCAGTGTGCTTGCTTCGGCAGCACATATATGAACCAGGACCAGTGCCCCAGGGGCGGGGCTACCCAGTGGTCAGAGTATGGTGCTGGCTTCCAACGCTGGCTTCCAATCCTAGCTCTCTGCAAGTGTGCCATTTGACTCTGGGCGAGTTGTTGAACTGAAACATGTTCAAGTGGCACCGGTAGCTCAAGCGGCTAAGGCGCCAGCCACATACACCAGAGCTGGTGGGTTCAAATCCAGCCTGGGCCTACCAAACAATGACAACTACAACCAAAAAAATGGCTGGGCGTTGTGGCAGACGCGTGTAGTCCCAGCTACTCTGGAGGCTGAGGCAGGAGAATCGCTTAAGCTCAGAAGTTGGAGGTTGCTGTGAGCTGTGCCACCACAGCACTCTAACCAGGGCGATAGCTTGAGGCTCTGTCTCAAAAAAAAAAAAAAAAAAGAAAAGAAACATGTTCATATGCAGATTCCATGCCCAGAACAGGACCTGGCACAAGCAGGAGCCAAGAAAGTGTGAGCTATTATTATACCGCAGCCTCAACTGTTACTGCACTTCACACTCGCCCACAAATCACACCACACCCTCTCCAGACCCGCCCCCAGGCAGAGTGGAGCTCTCCTGCCTGGGTCCCCTGGTCCTCTCCTTGGGACCTCTGGCACGTCCCTGCTCCTAAGGCCCCAGAGGTTTCCACAGCCCGCCCAGGCTCCGACGTGGAGGCGGACTCCCGATGTAAACTCGTCAAACAAACAACTTGAGGGACAAGATCATAAAGAAACCTTGGAGCTGACAAGAGGCAACAAGAAATGACTGAGATTCAACATCTTTCCAGGAAATACCCCGCCCAGGAGATGATTTCTGTGTGTGGCTGATAAAAATAGGGTGTTTCCTCAATCTTTGCAAGGGGCCCACGGGGGCTTTCTTAAAATGTAATTTAAGATGTAGCTAATGGAAGGGAAGCTGAGATGCTGAAAATCACAGATCATCTGTCAGGAGGCAGCTCTGTGATGACTCAGGCGTGTGTTGGTTTATAACTAGACCACCAGCCTTTGCTGATACCCGGGCACCTAGCACACAGTAGGGATTCAGTAGGAAAAAGCGGAGGAAACCCTGGAGATAATTAGGGAGTCGTAACACTAACCTTGACTTTGGCTAGCACCCCAGGCAGGGGTAAGCCAGGGCAACTCTAGGGACCTCAATGGCAGGACACCCTGGACCTTCTTTCTCCAAGTGTCCACTCAGTGTCTGTTCCAATGGTTTTATTCCCGGGTAGTGTTGCCAGATAAATACAGGACGTGCCACCAGATAAACAATGAATTTTCTTTAATACCGAATTAGCCTCATGGTGTCTGCCAACCATGTAACTTACCTCTTTTACTCCAAAGTAGTCTTAGCACCATGGTAGACCGGCACAGCTGCTGGGAACCCAACAGGGGGTTCTGGGTGGGGCTGAGACACTTAGTTCAGACTCTATCACAGTTTAGGGGAAATGCCCTTCTCAGGAGACTAACCTCACTGCTTTCTGAGGGGTAGTGAAGCTTCCGAAGTCCTCAGGCGCAAATCATCTGCTATATTTCAGCCTCTGAAAAGGTACAACCCTCCCTCAGGTTGCACATGAGCATGGTAGGGGGGGTGTCATATCTGAGCAGTCCCAGATCTGGCCCATAAAGGCTGTGTGGCCTGCAGTGCACTACTAATCCTTTTGAGCCTCCACTTCCCCATCTGCCAAATGGGACCAACAACTTTAACTTTCCAGGATTGTGAGGCTGTAACACCATCCTGGATGTGAAAGAACCCAAACCAGTGGGGACATCAGTTCCAAGAGGAACAAGGCCTGGGACCCTCCTTGTCCACCCTTCCCATCCTCAGGCCAAGAGGTATAGCAGTGGCTGACCTCACCAGCGGCAGGCTTTGATCTAAATCTGGTCAATCTGAGCTCTGCACACATTGCCCACAGTGATTGGTTCAGGAATGAGCACACGGCCGGTGCCAGCCAATCCAAGCCAAGATGGCTCAGTGCAGGACTGCATGGAACTGCAGGGAAGGGAAAGGTGTCTTTTGAGCAGGGTAAGTCCACTCAGAGCTGCCAGAGGCTACCCTGCCACCCCAGGAATGGAAGTCAGCATAGAACTAGCAGAGCTGTAGGATGGAAGGACACACAGTCTGGTGACATCTTGAAGCCAGCGGTCCTGAAGCTAGAGACAGCTGGGCTTTTCAGGAAAGAAGATGATAGACTCATTTATACCAAGTTCAGTATTCCAGTCTCATTTAACTGCCTGCTTCATGATGGACTGGTGTCTGGCTCCTCCGCTGTGGCCCAAGGCTCTCTGGTGACTTCCGCCATGGTGGCTACCATCCTGTTTCCTAGGAAACGAGCCTGTACAGTGACCTTCTCGCCCACCCTGTCCCATATGCAAATGAAAGAAATGCTCACACTAAAGTTCCCTCTGGAAGCTTCCCTGTTCCATACCTACCCAGCACCAGTTCAGCCTATAGGAAACAGCTCCGGACACCCTCTCCCCAGCTCTCCAGTGCCCAGGCACAACAGCAAATAAGGCATGGAGCCTCCCCCAAAGGGGACTCCAAGACAGTGACTAGCCTGGGCCCTCCCCTCATAGCACCAGGATAAATCGGGGTATAAAGTCAATGACAAGGCCAGAAGCGTGCCTGGACTGCTTCCCTGACCCACCAATAGTGCACACAGAGCTATGCAGGAAGGAGGCCAGCTCCAAAGGTTTCTGAAAACAGCCCCAGCAATGACCTTCTGAGTCCCCCGACCATAGCAGTCACTGGCCTCTGTCGAGCTTGCTCTCATCCGGACCCAGGCCCAGCCCCAGCAACCCAAAGAGAGTTCCAGAGGCTCTAACAAGGGCTTGCAGATGTGGGAGAGCCACAGCTTTGGCAGAAGACAAAGAAACTAAGACCCAAGAAGAGAAATGTGGCAGACTCAGAGTTGCCCACACGTGTATTCTCTTCTTCTGATATTGCCTAACCTCAGGGAACAACTCTTGGTTGCTTAAGCTAAATTCGATGATGTTTTCTGCTTTCCTAACTTGCTGCTGCTAAGGATGACCATTAGAGCCAGTTCTAGCCAAGGGTGCCAGGAAAGGGAGGGATCTTGGAAAGAAAATTTTGTTTTCCTGATCCAAGTGGACGTGCCCTGTCTCTCTTCACCCTTCTTTCCTGCCTCCAATTCAGATGCAACACCCACAGACAGCTTCAGCAGCCGCCTTGTGACCATAAAAGAAAGGCCTGGAAAATCACAAGGATGTCAGCCCCCACACTGCAGAACCATCACTAGGAACCAGAACTTCGTGTTATATCAGAAAAAACACTCAGGATTTGCTTGAGCCATGGTCAGGTGGGTTTGCTGTTACTTGCAGCCAAACGCATTCCTGACAAATACACCAAGCAAGTCACACAGAACAGGGATCTTATCCCAGGTGGTGGAGCCAAGCTCCCTGGGCTCAATTCCTGGTTCTGTTCCATACCAGCTTGTGCCCTTGGGCAAGTCACTTTCTGTCACTGTGCTTCACCTGAGAAGTAGAAGTGACCACATCTCATGTGATGATTAAACAAGGTGGTGCACAGCAGCAGGCCACGGTGAGCACTCAGCAAACATGCGACATTCTTATTTTTTCACACCCCTGGGTGAGGCCTAAGAGGAGTCAATTCCCTTTGCTTTTTAAAGGGGCATTGATGGGGCACTCTGGACAAAAGGAACTCTCAGTCAGCAGCCATAGAGGGGACATGCCTGCCTGATCTTTTTAGAAAGCTCTAGTCTGGAGCTGAAGAACAATGTTACTAACTTTTTGTTTCCCAAGAGCCTGTAAGAGCCAGGGAGGGGGGAGCTGTTCTCTGCCTGCATTCTGGAGAAGTTTCCAGGGATGATAAATCCTGACCCAGCCTCTCCTTCCCATCCCCTGATCCAGGTGCTGAGTTACTGATTGATGTTATTGCTATTTTTATTAATATTATTAATGATCATAGAAATTCTTATATGGAACCCCCACTGTTCTGCTCACAAAGTACTTGTACCTGTCATGAGAGTTTTCTCGGATCCTGGAGGCAGATGCAGAGACTGAGCCCTCCCCGTGCCCTGCCTTTTCCTGCAGCTCCCAAAACTGGGAATCCTGACTCTACCTTCCTGGGCTCCAGATGAGGGGCTACGATGATGGCCAAATGAACTGAGGCCCCCAGACCACCAGCATCAGGGCCAATTAAAGGCAGGTTCCTAGGCCCTGCCATACCTGCTGGATCTGGATCTCCTGGCTAAGGCTTAGGAATCTGCATTTTATCACATGCCACATTGACCCTGTTGCTCCCTGAAGTTTAAGGCACACTGAAGGCCACTAGCTTGGGGAAGGAGTGAAAGGCTGAACATGCATTTGGGGAGTGGGGACGTTGCCCTGTGTACAAACGTCCCTCAGCTGTCCACACCAGACTCCCTCTGGGCCGTCACAGTCAAAAGCTTTCACCAACTTCCAGGTTCAAGGCATCTCCTGTTCCCTGTACTCAGACAAGGCAGGGCCCTCACAACCATTCCCTTGTCAAGCCCAGCCCCGGAGAGTTCCCTACAGCCCCACCCTCCAGTCCTGGTTCACCTCAGAGAGTCGCATCAGCATTCATGGAGACCCTTGTAACAGAGGAACCCAGGCTCCTCCCCACAGATGCCAATGGCCTCTTCGTGTTCCTGAGGTGGGGGGGAGTAGAATGCCAACACCGACGCACCAGCGGGGGTACCCGGATGAGACCATCTCAGGTTCAACAAGAATGTAGTTGAATATTTCATGACCTCTTAATGGACCGAGGCAGAAGAGTGTAGCTTAAGTGATAAAACAGAGGTGGCTCAGCTATACCCGGTAGAAATGATTTCTCAGGCTTTGTCACACCCTGGTAGAGTCGCCTGTGAGGGGCCACAGGCTTGCTGGCCTGGGCTGGACGAGCACAGGAAGTGAGTGGAATGAGTGGCTGAATTGGGACTCCAAAAAGCCACTGTAAGATGAAATTAATGTCAATAAATGCAAAGTTTGGTATTTGAGTTTTAAAAAATCACCCTCTTTTAGTTCTAGCGTGGGAGAGACCTGGTTTGGAGGGTGTACGGGGCCTGGGGGTGGTAGGGATGATGGCCACCAAACAGGTCACCACAATCCTCCATATTGCTAGGGCATGGGGGGCCCAATCTCTCCACCCACAAGTCATCCTCAAGACATTGGGATCCAGTTCCCCAGCCAGGGGCCAAGACAGCCTAAAGCCTGTTCAGCAGGTGAGGTCTCTAGAAATGGTGCCCTTTGACAAATGGTGGGAGGATGGGGACCTTTTGTCTGGAAGGGGAGACTCAGGGAGGATAGGAGCCACCCTCCCTGTAGCTTCCAACCCTCCCCATGTGATCAAGCCCCTGTCCCGTCTCTAGCCTCACCTCTTGGCACTACTCCTGGGCTCCAAGTCCCCTCTATTCCCCCTTCCTCAAATACCCTCTCCAGGCCTCCAGCATGCTGCCCCCTCTCCCTGAGATCCCCTTCTCCCCCCACCTCTGCCTGGCCAGCTCTTATCCCCCAGGTCTCTCCCTTGGGGCAGCAAACGCTGACTCTCCAGTTAAAATCAAATCTCTAGTCCATGACATCATAGGCCTCTATACCTCTTTGCAACAGCATGAATCTCAAGTACTGGGATGGGATTTATCTGTGATGATCTGCTTTATATATGTTTTCTAAAGCATGAGCTTGTGAAATCACAAAGGGCATGTCTTGTTCATGTTCACATCCCCACCGCCCAGCACAAGGCCACGCGTGCAGTACATGCTCAATAAATGTTGACTTCTTGAGTAAATAAGTAAATGCAGGGTACCATCAGGTGGGAGCCACAGGAAGACACATTTCAGCTCAGGGAAAGAAAAAGTCTCTTGAACATTAGTTTGTCCCAGTTTGAGACCGGCTGCCTCGTGAGGTGCTGAGCTCCCACAGTGGCAGCATGAAGGCAGGGCTGGCCTCTGGACCCAATTAAGCCTGCTATGGTAGTTACACTGCATGTGGAGGTGAAGGCTGTGACCTCCAAGGAACCTTCCAACTCAGAGGTTCTCTCCAGAGCTTGAAGAAAGAGCCAGTAATTTGGGGAAGGGGAGTGGCAGGAAGGGAGGAAGCATCCTTGGGATGTCAGGCCTGTTACTCTGGAAACAACATTTATAGCACCAAGCCCTGGTGGCAATGGGGACAGATCTTGGATGGGAACAGGACTGGAGGGCTGAGCTCTGGAGCCCAGGGCTGTGACTTTCCATCTTGTCCTCTCCACCCACACTGTCTAGAGGCACAAAGGATGGGGATGAACTTGAGGATAGGGATAGGTCTGGTTCCCCTGAATCCCCACATCCAGCACAGGGCTGGACACGTGAGTGTTCAGGACTGCATTGAACCTGACCCCCAAGTTCAACCAGCTACATCATTGTGGGGCCCAATGCAAAGTAAAAATGCAGGGCCCCTTGTTCATAAACAGCTAAGAAGTTCAAAATGGTGACAACAGAGCATGAACCCAAGCGTGGGGCCTACGTACACGCTACATGTCAACCCCACGCATAGCCCTTCCTGGGCTTTGGAAGATGCTGCCCTGCAGACCCCACCCCATACCACCCTTATCTCGAGGACCAAGCAAAAACGTCAAACCCAGACCTCGCCACGATGCTGGAGCCAGGCCAACTCTCCCCCTGCTCTGCTGAGATCTTCATAGTCTTTATTTATAACTACGAGCAGGCAGGCCAGGCGAGGTGGCTCACACCTGTAATCCCAGCCTTCTGGGAAGCCCAGGCAGGTGGATTTCTTGAGCTCAGGAGTTAGAGACCAGCCTGAGCAAGAACAAGTACCCCATCTCTACTAAAAATGAAAAAAATAGTTGGGGGCATAGTGGCAGGTGCCTGTAGTACCAGCTACCCGGGAGGCTGAGGCAAGAGGATTGCTCAAACCCAGGAGTTTGAGGTTGTTGTGAACTGCAACGCCACAGCACTCTACCCAGGGTGACAGAGTGAGACTATGCCTCAAAAAAAAAAAAAAAAAAAAGGTAGGGGAGCAGAATATACTCACTAAACAATACAGGAGATGCTTGGGAATCACTATACAATACAGGAGGTGCTTGGAGTCAAAAGGGCAGGGCAGGGGCACTCAGGGAAGGGAGTGAAGCCAGCAGAACAAAAGGATTTCCCTGAAACAGGAGTAAGGAAATAGTATCCCAGAACTTGCAAATTCAGCAAAAGGTAGGCAGTATTTCCCACAATGTCCATCTGGAACATAACAGACCCGTCTGAAGATTATTTAATTATCTAGGGGAATATACCTTTGTTTGATTCACTATTTCTTATTAATTAAAGGTCTGAATGCCATGAAATTATGTTAGCTTGTAGATTCTTATCTGGCAGAGAGGTACATGATTTCTGCCCAATAGAGAAGATAACTCCAAAGGTTATAGTTTTATTACCCTGCGGGTCGTTAATCAGCTTGGATTCTAACCTTGCACTCTTCCCACATGCTTTCTGCAATGCCTGCTTTCCTACCTGTGATGATCACAGTCCTGCTGGGTCCCTCCTCCTTAATGAGCTGAACGAATCTGTGATAGATGCTCATTCTCAGACTCGTGTGAGGGTTGTTCATTTTATCTTTCAGAAATTATACTTTGACATATACCAGAATCAGAAGAGGACTCCAAAGAAACCTAATTGTTACCTAGAAGGAGATCCGTGAAACAAGAACCAGGTACAAGGTGCTCTGAACACACGAGAGCCAAGAATGAAAAGCACTCCTGAGAATTAAAAAGACACAGAGGAAATGAGGAAGCCCGCAGGGGCAGGAAGGAGGGGACAGGACACTGCTTTTCCCACAAAAAGCCCGTGTGTGTGTGTGTGTGTGTGTGTGTGTGTGTGTGTGTGTGTTGTGATTCAGAAGACCAAGTCAAGGGATTCTGTGAAATCTGTGGAAGAAAAGAGGAAAGATGTGGAGAAAAGATGGAGAGATAGATATTTAATGAGAATTCCAGGAGACAGGAGACAAGACCAGGCCATAGCCCAAGAAGGAAAAAGAACCTTTCTCTGAGCTGAAGGAACAAATGTGTCTAGAATTTTCTAAGGGCCCACCTAGATTCACTCCAGAGCAAGGTCTGAATTCTGAGGGTAAAGGAAAATCCCACATGTCCAGGCAGGAAGAAACAGGTTATCTTCCCAAAGAGAAGGAGTCTCCTTCATTCTGAACTCACCCACAATAGGTCTGAATGACCCCACAAAGCAGACAATAAACCTGTCCCTCACACTTGAAGATCTGAACATGTGTTTGCACAGGCAAGACTAGAAAATGACACTATCCAAAACAAGTTTTTTTTCTTTTTTTTTTTTTTGAGACAGAGTCTCACTCTATCACCCTGGGTAGAGTGCCACAGCATCATAGCTCCTCTCAAACTCTTGGGTTCAAGCAATCCTCTTGCTCAACCTCCCGAGTAGCTGGGACTGCAGGTGCCTGCCACAACGCCCAGCTTGTCCCTTCTCTGGGCATGGTTAGTGTCTCCCCGTCCTTCAGCTCCTGTGTGTCACCTCCCCAGGAAAACCCTCAGGCCCCCCCCAGCCTGTCTCTGTGGGGCCCCTGTGTTAAATGCTCTCAGCAAACAATAACGCTTTGCTCAGAGCCCTTGTCCTGGTCTGTGGAAACAACTCGTCAACACAGCTGTTGACTGCCCCCTCCAGACTGGCTTCCCTTCTCCTGCCCCCCAGCATCTGGGACAGCCCTGACATCTCGCAGGAGCTCATTCAGTTCCTGGCTGGTCTGACCCAGGAAAGCAGGAACGAGGCACAGAGCAAGGTCCAAGGTGCTCCAAGTGGACTAAGTTGTAACCTGTTCTCTCTGACTATAGCTTGTGTGTTGGTAGAAATAACACCAGTTTGGAGAAAGAAAGTGCTCCACTCCATGATGGAACTCTGAGTTGACAAGTAATTTAGGATGATAATAATAATGATAATAGTAACAGCTAACATTTATCAGGTGCTCACTTTGATGTAGCTACTATTATTATTATTCCCATTGTACAGATAAGAAAATAAAGGCTTAGAGAGGTCAAGTGGCCTTCTCAAAGTCTTATAGTTAATTACCATAGACCCAGTCTCAGCTGGTAGAGCAGGACACATGGCTTAACAAGAAGGGAGGAAGCATTGTCTGTCTGTCCCACCATTCAGCAGAGGAACACTCCTCCCCACCCAGGGGTCCAGGAAGGCCCCACAGCACCACCCAGCTTCATCATCATCACCGAGAAGCCCGACAGGTTACCTAATTATGTCCAGCAGCCACCAAAGGCTGGGCTTTGTCTGACGTGCACTACCTACCCTGCCATGACGATGAAAAAGTCCAGGCGGTTCCATGTGTCCCCGAGGTAGCATTTCTTGCCAAAAATGCCCAGGGCCACCATCTTGAGCACCATCTCCATGGCAAAGAAGATGAAGATGAAGTCATCAAACACCTGCAGGGAAAGGAGAAAAGAAGCAAGAGCCAGGGTGAGGTTGCAGAGCAGCACCCAGGGGTCAGAGCCCCAGAGTGAAGACCCCAAAATTCTTCTGAGCAGTAAGAGAACCTCAGAAACCCTTCTCCAAAGCAGGCATTTGACAAATGAGAAGTCTGTGGCTCAGAGAGGGGAGTAACTCTGCCCAAAGTAGAAAGGACACAGCCCATTCTACTTGTTCCCTAACACCAAAGGTATGACAGAAGCCCCAGGTGGCGGTGGAGCAGGGGTCTCTCTTATATCCTCCCTAATAATTGCCATACGTTGGCCTAGACACATGATTTGCATTCTCCTCTAATTCTCACAGGGACCCCATGGGTAGCTCCATTTTACAGATGAGGAAACTTAAGACTCAGAGATGGTAAGCAACTTGCCCCAGGTCACACAGCAGATAAGTGGCAGAATGCAAAACTGAAACTTGGGTCAAGAAGCTGCCTCAAAACAGGCTTAACACCTCCCCCACTGACCCAGCACTGGGCACAGGCCTCGGTGCTGCCTTCCTCTGCTCAAAGGGAGGCCCTACAGATGTACCTGAGCATGGGCTCAGGTAAGCTTATATTTCCTGAGGGCAGGGCCTGAGTAGAATTCCTCTTTCCAGGATCAGTGAGGGCTGTAGTCAATTCAATTCAGGAACAGGGTGCTGAGCACCTACTGTGCACCAGAACATAGGCAGGTGGTAGGGAGGACAAAGAGATGAGTCCTCACTGAACTCACCAGGAGGTTAACAGGCTGCAGCTAGGCACAGGGCCTGGGGCTGGCTGAGAGCTTGTAACCTACTCAGACCCCAGACTCACCCCAGAGGTTCTGATTCAGCAGATGGGGTTAGGGGATCTGAGTATTTCCTTTTTTTTTTTTTTTTTAACTACTCAGAAAAATGCAGGAGTCTGCTTTTGGGGGTTATTTGTTTTTGAGACAGAGTCTCACTCTGTCACCCTGGGTGCCCTGGTGTCATAGGTCACAGCAACCTCAAAATCTTGGACTTGTGCAATCCTCTTGCCTCAGCCTCCTGGGTAGCTGGGACTACAGGTGTGTGCCACTACACCTTGCTAGCTTTTCTATCTTTTTTTTTTTAATAGACACAGGGTCTCACACTTGCTCAGGCTGGTCCAACTCCTGAGCTCAAGCAATCCTGCTTTTGCTTCCCAGAGTGCTAGGATTACAGGTGTGAGCCACAGCACCCAGCCTTAGAGTCTGGATTTTTAAGACATGCCCTCGGATAGTGTGCGGCCCAGTGCTGCATGGGAACTACTGAGTCTGGCAGAAAGCCAGAGGCAGAGAGCAGTTCCTCCTGGGAGGACTCTAGCCTCTGAAAAATGGATATGACTCTAACACCCCGCCCTGCACCACGGCCATCCCAGGTTCCAAAGGCTAAGCCCCACCCAGGACCTTGGGAAATTAGAGCAGGAAGTGAAATCAGCCCACCCCTACAGGGTCCAGGGGCAGACTGCAGCACTGAGGAGGAAGGGCAGAGGGGCGTTGGGGTCACTTGTGCTTTACAGGGGTGCATGGGGATGCGCAGCCTGAGGCTGAGAGGCCAGAAGGAGCTGGTGAGGGCTCCAGGCAGAGGAGATGGGGACCTGGACTAGGCAGAGGCCCCAGTGGGGAGGAGAGATAAGGCAAAAGAGGACCACAAGCGAAACAGGAAGGACTAGCTGAGTGAGGACGAGGCAGCTGATTGAGTGTGGCAGGTGTAGCAGGTGCAGTGGCCCATGGCGGGTGCTGGAGCGGGTGTACCCTGCTCACCTGCAGGATCTTGCAGCGGTCAGACAGGCAGTCCATGTCATCACAGGGCTGGTACATGCCCAGGGTCACGCAGTTCAGCAGGATCACCAGCATGCTGACACACTCGAACCATGTGCACAAAAAGTCAAGGACAAAACAGCTCAGAGAGCCCCAAACGAGTCAGTGCCCAAGTTTTTATAGACCTTGGAGCCAGCCTGTCCCCAATGCAACAGAAAGGCCATGTGTGCCAAACCCACCAAAAGACCCAAACTCCATTAATCTGTCCCCTCCAGGACCGCCCCTTTCCTTACCCCAGCCGGAGAATCCCCAGAAGCCAGGCTGACCAGCCATCTCTGGGCTCACCCAGCGTCCCCACCTTGACCACTTCCTGGTGACTGTCACTACCTGCCTTCTCTGGCCACCCTTCCCTTCCCCAAACCTGTCCCCTCCATCCCTGCCAAAGCCTGGGTCTGGAGCCTACAGAAGGCCCTCCAGGGTGGTCAAGACTGGCTGGATGCCCCATCCTCTCCTCACCCACTGCTGGGTAGATTCTGGAATGTTCGTGCCTAGGCCAGCCCCAGCCCGTGTGCCAAGCAGGTGGGGGGCTGAGCCTCATCAGGCCTGCCAAGCAGAGAGTCCCCTGCAACCAGGGGCTCTTAACCCAGCCTTGGGCAGGGCCTCTGGGGCACTAGCTGGGAGCTGGCCAGGCTCCATGTCCCAGGCCAGGCTGCCCTCCTCACCCTGACTGAGCGCACCCCCAAACACTCTTCTCTCTCCCTCCCTGGCCGACTCCTGACCAGCTTTAGAATATTATGTCTTGTCTCACCACACTCAACCTACCTAGTCACAGAGCCAGGGAGGTCAGAACCCAAAGGAACTTGGAGTTTGCATCACTCCCAGTACTCACGTGTCATTACACAGATGAGGAAGCTGAAGCCTGCTCACACCTCCCAAACTGGGGTCTCCCACCTTGACTGAGTCCTGGGGCCTCAGAAAAATCTGTGGTTACTTGAAAAGATAACAACTTGAGGTAAAATGGACTCATGCCACAAACAGCATGAATGACTAAAGTCAGACTCACAGGTGAACTTCCAGACCATGACGTCTGACTGACCTTAGCGGTGATAGCTAGGAGTAAATTCTCCTTCTCTAAGCGGAGAGACAGTGATATAATTCACCACACTTGGTTACATAACCCCCACTACTGACCCCAAAAACAGAGCATCAGGAAACAGAAAGGCAGCTCTGACACCATAAAAGCAGCAAACAGGACAATAGGACCAGGCGACCTGCATGTGAACTCTAGTCCCAGCAATGACCCCAGAACCCATAATCTCTGAACCTGGAGACTCCCCACTGGCCCCCTGGCTCTGCTCTGTCCTTCTGGGAGACTCTCCCTGCACCAACAGGGTGTGGTTAAAGCATCAGTAGGGGCTGGATGTGGTGGTTCACGCCTGTAATCCCAGCACTTGGGGAGGCTGAGGCAGGACGATCACTTGAGCCTAGGAATTCAAGATCAGCCTGGGGAGCATAGTGAGACCCCCTCTCTACTAAAAATAAAATTAAATTAGCCAGACATGGAGGAGCATGCCTGTAATCCCAGCTACTCAGGAGGCTGAGACAGAAGTATCGCTTCAGCTTGGGAATTCAGGGTTACAGTGAGCTATGATCTCACCACTGCAGTCCAGCCTGGGGGGCAGAACAACACCCTGTTTCTAAAAAAATAATAATAATTTTGGCTCAGCACTTGTGGCTCAAGCAGCTAAGGCGCCATCCACATACACCTGAGCTGTTGGGTTCGAATCCAGCCCGGGCCTGCCAAACAACAATGACGGTTGCAACCAAAAAATAGCCAGATGTTGTGGCGAGTGCCTGTAGTCCCATCTACTTGGGAGGCGGAGGCAGGAGAATCACTTGAGCCCAGGAGTTGGAGGTTGCTGTGAGCTATAATGCCATGGCACTCTACCCAGGGTGACAGCTTGAGGCTCTATCTCAAAAGAAACAATAACAAAAATAATAATAATAATAATCTTAACCACACATCAGTGAGATCACCTCCCTGCCCTGCTGAAAAATCTGCCAGGGCTCCCTGTCTCTTTGAGGAGTGAGCCCTGGCCCTGGTTCACTCCCTGCCGCTCCTGGGACACACACACAGCAGGTTCACTCCACCCCAGGGCCTTTGCACATGCTGTTACTTTTCCAAGTGCTGACCCTATAACTTCATTGTCACCTCCTCTGAGAAGACCCCACCCAAGCTCTCCACGCCCACCATGTCCTCTTCACAACCTGAGCTGCTTTGTCGACTTGCTGCTTGTTTTTTGCCAATACTAGGATGGGGACTTCACACCTACAGCCTGGACAGGCACCTATAAGGAGGTCAGTAAATGTCTGCGGGGTGAATAAACAAACACAGTAGTCCCTCCCTATCTAACAAGTTATTTTCCCAAGGTTAGCCCAGGACTGAAAATAGGTAAGTACAATACAGTAAGATATTTCAAGAGAGGAAGACCACACTCACATAACTTTTATTATAGTATATTGTTATAATGATTCTCTTTTATTATTAGTTGCTGTTGATTTCTTACTGTGTCTAATTTATAAAGTAAACTTTATCATAGGTATGTATGTACAGTATAAAATGTAGGCTATGTCGGGTACTAGTCGCAGTTTCAGGCATCCACTGGGGTCTTGGAACGTGTACCCCATGGATTAGGGGAGCTGCTGTAAATCTCTGCCAACTCTGACATCCACTGACCCTTGGGTGTCTGCAAATGAAAACGCTCACCCCTCGATTTCAAAGCCCTTGCTCTTAGCTTCTGTCATAGCCACACCAACCAAACCCTTGGCCAGACCCCACCCACAGCCTACTGAGAGACTGACCTGGTTTCCATGGCAACCTCCCTCCCACCTCCCGGCCCTTGCTCACCTTGGGCGGCTGCCTTCTACCCTGCCTCTCCCAGCACCTCCCCACCCCAGCCAAGGCTCCTTCCTGTCCCCCAACCCTGCTACCACTCTCCCGCCATAGCCTGTAATTAATTCCAGTCACTGCCAAGGCCCCCTTCTAGCCTGAGCATAGCTCCAGCAGCAGCTTCATCATTAATTAACTTTTTTGAAGTTCAAACGTTCTAATTACCAGTGAACATCCCCATCCCCCTTGCCTTCCTCCGCCTGTTGAGCGCCCTCTCCTTTCAGCCACATCCTCTGCTCCCTCTTCCCTTCCTGCCAGTTTTGAGCTTTAAGGGCATTTAGCAGGTATCTCTGGGGAGCCTGGGGCCCCCACTTCTTCCTCACCAGGGCCCTGAGCTATGGGTGTCAGCAGGCTTATTTTACAGATAAGGAGAACTGAAGCTTGGAGAAATCAGGGGCATCTCCTGGGTCACCTAGCCGGGAAGTATCAGAGTAGAGGTTCACCCCAGGCCTAGATGACTCCAAGGCCAGTGCTATCCTCTGTGAAGTAAGGCCTGTCCCTGTCCATGGCTTCCCCTCCCTCCCCTAAGGCCCATTCTTAGTGTTGGTCACCAGGATCCTGCACCAGCCAGCTTTCTTTCTAGCCTCCAGCTCTGGTCTCTGCCGCTCCAATCTGTCCCACAGGCGCTTGCTGTGTGCCCAATACGATTTGAGCATTTTGCAAGTGTTAGCTCATTTAATCCTCACTGCTCAATTATAAGCCCATTTACAAATAAAGATATCAAGGCACAAACAGAAACATATTTGCCCAAGGTCACCAGCTGGAAAAGAGTGAAGCTGAGACAGAAACCTAGAGCCTGCTTTTCTTGCCCCCAAGCTATTCTGCCATTGCCTAAAACACAACTCTGATTATGCCTCTCTCCTGCTCAAAAATCTTCAGTGGCTCCCCATCACCCTCTTTAGCCTGACACACCAGGCTTCCTAGGCTCTGACTTCAATGAACTCTTCCGGTCTTATCTCTTGGTTGGCCTTGAACTTCTTGCTGGCCCCAAGCACACCTTTGCATGTGCACCTTCCCTCTACTCTCTCCTCCAGGCAGCCTCTCTCACAACCTGGTTCATTTGTCACCTCTTCTTGAAGCTTCCCTAATGCACCTTTCACCCCTTACCAGGTGGGGGCACAGTCTCCTCTCCGGTGGTGCTCCCCCTAACCTTGTCTAGCACATATCTCAGTAACAAACTTGGCAGTAACCATGACTCCTGAGTTCTGGAACCCAGGGACATGACCTTAGCTATCATAATACACTGGGGGTAGACAAGGAGGAGGCCTGGAGGGATGACATGACCTGTCATAGTCACACATTTCCTGGGCAACCCAGGTGATCTGACTCAAAACACCACAGAACACTGCCTCTGTAGCTCCCCTACCTTGCCCACTGCACCGAGGCCTCAAGGGGTGGAGTGCCCCTTATCTCTTGGCTGCTCAGCTTTAAACATTCAGGGACGGACAGCTTCAGTCCCTGCCCAGAGGCACTCAGGGAAAATCCCAGATGGCAGAGGCTGGGCCTCTTCCAAGAGCCTTGGAGGCTCAGAAGTCAGGCCAAAGCTGGCATCCTGCCCATGGTTCCTGACATGCTCCCTGCATCTCAGGCATCAAAGGCACCAGCCCTCCTTGAAGTTAAACCAGACTAGGTAGCATAGGACCAGAGGTTGTCAGAGGGAGTCCAGGTCTCCTGGCAGAGCCATTCTGGCCTGGCCCAATGCCTAATGCTTCTGCCATTAGTCACAGGTGTCGAGGAACTCTTTGAGAGCACTGGCAAACACAGCCATGAGGTTCTGGGATGACTTGAGAGAGAAAGGAGGCCAAAGAGGGGGATACAAGGTTTCTGAGTAATAGAGCAGGCCTGGGCTTGGATGCTAGCAACACAAGGGCGAGGGGTCTTCAATGGCTCCCTCTTGCCTCCCACAGTAGACTCAAAGCCCCTAGACTGGCATCAAAGGCCATGCAGTTGGAGCCACATCACCCACCTCACTCCCCAAACCCTCATTTCTATGTCACAGAGCATCCCCTGCCCAGGTTCTTAGAGAGCAACTCAGCCAATTCCTCACTGCGCTAATGGGAAACAGAGAGGCAGAGACCTGAGCAAGCTACACAGACGCCCCAGAGCAGGAGCCGAACTCAGACAGCAGATGCCCCGCCCACTGGGGGGTCCCTGAGCCACGGCTGGATTTTCAAACCCACACCAAAGCCCTCCATTTCCCGTCACACTGGGCATGGCCACATGGCCACAAGCTTTTTAAGCTGATTAGATCCCCGATGGACAGTCCTAAGCGCCTTTGAGGAGCACAGATGGAGAAACAGATCAATGGTGATCCAATCAATACAGTTTCCTTGGCAGGCAAAGCCATCCTGAGCACACGGGCCTGGGAAGAAAACCAGCGGAAGGGTCCTTGGGGGCTACAGGGTCCCCACTAGCACCTCATGCCTGGCCTGGGCCCACCCCCCACTTCCCACGCTCATCCTCTCCTGCCCACTCCCCCCAACGTCCTGGGAACTGGGACCTGGGAGCCAAGTGGGGATGAATGAACATAAATTGAGTGCCTGCTGTGTGTCAGGCACCAGGTTAACAACAGAAATAATACTAACGATCTCAGACAGTTTGTAAGGATTCTTGAGAAGGAATGTCTGATCAAACAGAGGGCATTATCTCACTTAACCTTAAGCTTGCCCCTAGAGGCCCCTAGGACACAGAGCCGTGCCCTTCCAAGACCAGGCTATGCCATGCATATGGTGGTCAGCAGAGACAGCCTCTCACTTGGTCACCTCTCTTGTAACAGAGCCGGAGACTCCCATTTGGAGGCTTTTGGGGAAAAAAAGAAAATCCACCTCACCAGGAGAGAACTAAGAATCTCACACTGGTATTATCTGCTGATTACTTAATACTACCTTGAGAAGAAAATAAAAGATGCTGTTCTGATTGATGTCCGCCTTGATGCAGGCTGAATCCACTCAGCCTTCATAAAGAATCAGTCAAGCAATCAGACCTGGAAATGAGCAAGATGCCCTGGAACTTCAGCAAAGCCCCCACCAAAACTGGCAGATACTATTGTTCCCTCCACTTTACAGATAAGGAAACTGAGGTGACAAGAGCTATTTCCAGGTCACGTAGGTGGCAGGTGGCAAGTTTAAACCACCTCTTACTGGTTCCAAATCCCAGGTGCTCAACCACATACTGGAGCCGCAACTGGGCTCAACGCCTGAGATACAAGGGATTCCCAACTGATAGGTGTCTAGTGACATATTTGCTTTCTCCTTCTTGTTCACTTTGTCCCATCCAAGGGTCCCAGCCAGGCGAGGAGAAATTGGGCCTGGGTCAGTGGTCAGCCCAGCCATCAGCTACTCTGGCTGTGCCGCTGTGGGTTGCCCAGGCCTGTGCTGTGGCCGGTGTGGCCAGGAAAGGGGACATTGAGTCCCTGCTGCAGTGAGGAAGAAGAATTTGCCTAGGGCAGTGAGAGGAATGCCAGCAAGGGGGGGGGGGGGGTGTTTGCCTCAAAGTCCTCTAGCCAGTAAGAGGCCAGTCTGGATGAGGACCTGCTCCTCCATCCCACACCTCAGTCACTGAGGCTTGAGAAAGTGGGAGTGTAGCCTGGGGGAACAGGGTCACCAGGGAGCCACTATCAAGGGCCCCCTGCAACCAACCAGCTCCAGATAGAAGAGTGGCCATGTGGAGGGGCAGTGCCCAGGCCCCGCAGGGCAGCCTCCTCTCCAGGAGCCGAGCCAGAGGCCTGCATGGTTACCATGGTGACCACCACCCTCCTCCCGCAGGAGGAGTTTCTGTAATTCAGGGGGCTCTGGGAGGCTGGGTGGGGGCGGGAGTGCTGGGTTTGGCAGGGGTGGCCAAGTTTGTTTTTATTTTCGTCAAATCTGAAATCTAATCCATTTCCCAGGATATGTCTCAGTTGTTTAAATAAATCAAGTGGAAGAAGGGGGTTGGGGATACATCCTCCTAGACCAAGGCGGAAGGAAGGGCAGACCACTCCCTATACAAGGACCCTGATCCTTCCCCTGCTGGTCCCACATGGGCCCAAGAATGGGGGCTCAGGCCTCCAGCCCTCATAGGCCTGAGATTCCAGATCCCAGTTCTTGGGCCAGTTCTGTGCTCCTCTGAGGCATCTATGGGCCACGTGCTATGTGTATACTTGGCCTGGGCATCAGGGGCACTAAGGCCCAGCTCCTTCCTTGGACATGGCCAGAGTGTCTCTGTTCCAGGACTCTGTAGTAATACGTGGCCTTGTAGAAGTGCTATAGCAATAGCGGCAACCATTTTTGAAAAACGACTATGCTTCAGTGCCTGGTAAGAGGATATTCATTCACTTATTCATTCAGCTAATGTTTATGGGCAACGACTACTCTGGGTACTGCTTACCTGAATCTACTAACACCCAGCACAGGCCCATGCCAGGACCTGCAGGGCCACCCTCCAGGTACGTACCCAGGAGAAATGCTCCCATAAGCCCACAAAGGGCATGTCCCAGCACACTTGTGGCAGTGTTACTGGTAACAGCCCCAACCTGGCCATTCATCAGCAACAGAAATAGGGCGGTGGTTTTCAATGAGGGATGATTTTGCCCCTCAGGGCACATGTGGCCATGCCTAGAGACATTTTTGATTGTCATAACTTGGGGAGGTAGAATGTGGGCATCTAGCAGCTATCTAGAGACCAGCGATGCCGCTACAACTGTACTCTGTGAAGTGAACAGACCTGCGAGGCAGATGGCCCTAGGCCTCCCTCTGCTTACATACCTCCAGTGACAAGGAGCTCCCCACATAACACAAACCTTTGTGAGACTTAACAGTTCCACTTACACATGTAAGCTCCAGTGTCTCAGTGTGTTGAGAGCCCTTGGAAGAGGACACAGGAAGTGAGCCCTCCTTTGTTTCCTTGCCCTTAACCTTAGACCCCACCTCTCAGAATTCCCATGTTTTCTTTTTTTTTTTCAGTTTTTGGCCAGGGCTGGGTTTGAACCCGCCACCTCCAGCATATGGGGCCGGTGCCCTATTCCTTTGAGCTACAAGCGCCGCCCTCTTTTCTTTTTTTTTTTTTTTTTGAGACAGAGCCTCACTCTGTTGCCCTCGGTAGAGTGCAACGATGTCATCACAGCTCACAGCAACCTCCTACCTCAGCCTCCCAAATAGTTAGGACTACAGGCACCCGCCACAACACCCAGCTAATTTTTCTATTTTTACTAGAGATGGGGTCTTGCTTTGCTCAGGTTGGTCTCAAACTTCTAACCTCGAGTGATCAGTGATCCTCCAGCCTCAGCCTCCCAGAGTGCTAGGAATATAGGCGTGAGCTACTGCAGCCAGTCCAAAATCCCCATCTTATGAGAACTCATTGGATTTGCCCAAAGTCTCTGACTCCCGGAAGCCCAGTAAGCTTTAGTACCCAGAGCAAACAGCCGGAGTGGGGGAGGCAACTGGGGGTGAGGGAACACAGGCTGCCAGCTGGGAAGAAAAACTGAGGTGGATGGTCCACAGGAAAGAAGCTCCGGCCAAGGACATTTTCCAAATGCCACTGCTTCAGTCCTTGCCGAAGAGAAGGCCCAGGCGGGCCCCTGGGGGGCTAGGGTCCCACTGCTTGTGGGCTGACCCAGCCTCAGGAGCCCACCCATGCAGAAGTATGCGGGCAGGGAAGCCTCCCTTGACTCCTGGGCCGGGAATGCAGACACCTCCTCTGGGCCCTCACAATGCTGGACACCCCCTTACAGCAGCCACGGAACTGAGTATGGTCTGTCCTGGGCTCCTCACCCCCACACAGGGTGTGCCCTGTAAGAGCAGGGTGTGTGTGTCCCTCCCATACTCAAAGCCCTGCCTGGAGCAGCTACTCAGGCCCATCTGCCGTCTCCTAAGGGTGTGAGATCCCCACCACTTGGAGGCATCAAGGAGGCGAAGGGGGGATTTCTGCACAGAAGAGATTCACAGCCTGCCTTGCCATCCTGAACTCCTGCCTCTCCTTTTTTAACATCCATCACTCACCATTCATTCAGCCCTCTCAATGAAGCTTTCCTCTGCGCCTGGTCCCTACTGGCGATGAAGTCCCTGCCCTTCACAAAGCACAAGCAGACCCACACTCGTGGGGTCTGGGCAAAAGGCAGATGACATCCTCCCTCAGCCTCCTGGGGACCCGTCCTCTACCACACGTCTCCCCTGCCCGCCCCACACAGATACGTGTTCTCATGCGCATTCCCAAGAGAACTGCAGCCCTTTACACATCTGCACACACTCAATGTGTGCACACCCACACAGCAGGTGTTTGCACTCCCATGTGCCCCCACCCCAACCCATCAGGCCAAGAGCATTGACCCTGGGGGGGACCCCACTCTCCTACAACAGGGGGTCTTAACCTTTTCTGTGCCTCAAAAAAGAAGTTCATGAGCCCCTTTTCTGAATAACAATTTTAAATGTAAAAAAAAAAAAAATCTTAAGATTAGTAAGTCAGATACAGTGGCACGTGCCTATAGTCCCAGATACTCAGGAGACTGAGGCAAAAGGAATGCTGGAGCCAGGAGTCAAGTTCAGTCTGGGCAACACACAAGACTCTGTCTCTTAAAAAAAAAAAAAAAAAAAAAAAAAGAGAGCGGTGCCTGTGGCTCAGTGAGTAGGGCGCCAGCCCCATGTACCGAGGGTGGCAGGTTCAAACCCAGCCCTGGACAAACTGCAACAAAAAATAGCCGGGCATTGTGGTGGGCACCTGTAGTCCCAGTTACTTGGGAGGCTGAGGCAAGAGAAGCACTTAAGCCCAGGAGTTGGAGGTTGCTGTGAGCTGTGTGACACCATGGCACTGTACCGAGGGTGATAAAGTGAGACTCTGTCTCCACAAAAAAAAAAGAAAGAAAGAAAAAAAGAAAGAAAAGAAAAAGAAAAAATTTAGGGAAACAAAGAAGCTTAGGTTTAAAAAGGAAGCCATTTGTGTTAAAAAAAAAAAAAATTGTCAAAATGCTTTTTAAAAACAAATTTGTGAAAGAGACATATATCTGCTTTGTTGTCAGGGCAATAAATAACAAGATCCAGTGGTGGTTCTGATGCTATGTGACCATGTGCCACA
The DNA here is from genome assembly GCA_963574355.1 of Loris lydekkerianus. Classification (NCBI taxonomy): domain Eukaryota; kingdom Metazoa; phylum Chordata; class Mammalia; order Primates; family Lorisidae; genus Loris; species Loris lydekkerianus. Next base: position 46,044 of record CAUYPK010016025.1, on the reverse strand, counting down.
GTGAGGAATGTAAATGGTATTCTGAGAGCTCTACAACAACCATGATGTGACATGAAAATATTGGTGATTTCTACGGTGACAGTCGCAGGAGCTGCTAATAATACCACTGTGGTTTGTTTTCTTCACTCAAATTTAGAAAAAAATTCTAAATTTCAGCCAGAGGTCAGTGGAAACAAACAGGCTACTTGTCGCCATCCAAGCTCACAGACCCCCAGCTAACACTCCTGCCCTGGAAACCCCTGCTCCAGAAACTGTCTTCCCCTGGGGTGCCAGGACACACCACCAGCCCCTGGCCTGGTACTCCTCCTACTTCACAGGTCCATCCTTAGATTCTGGATCTCCTCGGGTGCCCTCCCCTTTCTCTGACCCCACACCTACTTCCACAGCCTCCACTGAGGTCCAGACCCTGAGTGTCTGCCCCAGGCCCAGGCTCTCTCACTGCTGAGCCACAGGCCTCCTGGACACCACTATGGGATGTTTCTGGGAACCTCAAATTCATCATGTCCCAAACGCGGTAGGTCAAGTACTCCTTCCCAGGCTACCAAATTCTCCCCCTGCGCTTTTTCACCCCATGAATAGTGCCCCCACCACAATCAATCCTAGAAGTTATCCAGGCTAGAACTTTCTGCAGCCTCTGTGTCCCTTGCCCCATATCCATCTCTGAGACCTGTCCATTTCATCATCCAAGTCCCTCTTCTCTGCCCATTCCTCTACATCTTACTGCTCTCTCCTTCTTGCGCCTCTGAACAGCTTCCTCCTTCAGCCTTGCCTCTTCTGATACATCCCTCCATGGCAACCAGAGAGCCCTTTGAAAACCAAAAGCCTTCTGTCTCCCCTCCTTCTTCTAGAGAGTTTTCAAACACCTTGGCACAGAGTTCAAGGCCCTCTGTGTCAGTGCTCTTGGCCACCTTCCAGCCTCATCTCTGTCCACACAACCTCCAACTCCAAACTTGCTGCTAGGATGCATTTCATGGAAAGTTCTGCTGCACACCTACTATGTGCAGGGATGAAAGCCATGGCCTAAGGAAGAGACAGACAGTAATGGGACACAGAATCTGTCCTCAAGGAGCTCACAGTCAAGCAGAAGGTGAGAAAAATAAGTCAGATACAAAAGGCCTTATACAAGCAGTACAAGGGGACAGTGATGGTGCCCAACACAGGGTTTTGCTGGACACTTAACAGGTGCAGGATGGATGAGAAATTGAGGTGGGGGTGATCAACAAGAATTTGCTGAACAAGTGAATTGATGGATGAGTAGATGGGATGATGGATGTGTAGATGATGGAGGGGTGTGGATGGGGCCTTTGGGTAGTGGAGGTCAGTGGATACTGAACAGATAGATGGTTGGGAAGGTAAGTGGATAAATGTTTGAATGTAAGGATTGAGTGGGTGGATGGGTGGATGAATGGGTGAACAAACGGATGGATGGATGAATGGATGGATGAATGAATAGATGGATAGGTGAATGAATACATGAGTGAATGGGTGGATGTGTGTGTGGGTGGATGGATAGATGGATGGGTGGGTAGAAGAATGGATGTAGGGTTGATGAAGCAAAGAAGGGTGGATAGGGAGCAAAGGTGGGTGAGTGGGTGTATGGATGGAGGGGGGCAGATGAATGGGTAAGTGTCTGCGAAGATGGCTGGGAATGTGACATTCTGGTAACTGGCAGCTCCGGGGTTCAAACCTAAGTGTGTATGACCTCAGGAAATCCTTCAGCTTGGGACTCAGTACCCCCATCTCGTCCTCCTTCAGCAATTCTCACTCCCAGTCTCGGCATCTCCCCACCACCCCAGGCCCTTAAATCTACGCTGTCCCACTGTTTCAGAGCTTCAAAAGATCCCAGAGGGCCAGCTGGGGTGGTTCACGCCTATAATCCTAACACTCTAGAAGGCCAAGGCGGGGGGATCACTTCAGCTCATGAATTCAAGACCAGCCTGAGCAAGAGTGAGACCCTGTCTCTATAAATAGCCAGGTGTGTGGCAGTCGCCTGTAGTCCCCTACTCCGGAGGCTGAGGCAAGAGGATCAGCTGAACCCAAGAGTTTGAGGTTGCTGTGAGCCACAATGCCACAGCACTCTACCCAGGGCGACAAAATGAGACTCTGTCTTAAAAATAAATAAATAAATAAATATGTCAGAGGCCACCCCGGCCAGGGTTTCTCAATGTTAGCACTCATTTTGAGCCAGATAATTCTTTGCTGTGCAAGGCTGTTCTGGCACTGTACAGCATTCGGTCTTTACCTCTAGAAATCAGTAGCACATCTCTCCATGTTGTGACAACTAAAACTGTCACCAGACATTGCCAAATGTCCCTTGGTGGGCAAAATCACCCCAATTGGAAATGACTAATATAGCTCAACCTCTTCACCTCCACAATTGTATAGATGAGGAAACTGGGGCCCTGAGAAGAACGATCACTTGGCTGAAATCACCAAGCTTGCAGTTGGCAGAGCCCAGACCGGACCCTGAGGGACAATCAGTCCACAGTCACTATCTCACTGGAACACAGGGACGAGGCTGGGGAAAGCCAGGCACAGCCCCTGGCACCCCCTGCTGTGTCCACCTCCACCTTGGTGCTCTCACGTGGCAGCACCCCAAGCAGCCACGTTCGTGCAGCCCCTCAGTCAGCCGAGCCTGCTCCTGCTTTCTCACGCAGATAGAGGCGTGCACTGAGAGGCCAAGTTGTTTGCTCTGCATCACACAGCAGTAAGCACTAGCACTGAGATGTAAACGTGGGGAGAGAAGAGGGAGACCAGGAGAGCAGGGTGCGGCTGCACCTGGCGAAGAGGGTGGAAATGTCAAAGGTGGCCCCGCAGGAAAGCTGGAGAGAGATTAGCAAGAAGACATTCTGGCTGATTAAAAAGATGTATTGATTTATCTCTGAGGAAAACAAATGGGGCCATTTGTCTCCCAACAGGATCATGCAGCGGTCTGAGGGAGGCGGCAGGTCAAAGTCCGCTTCCGACTAGGAAGCCAAAGCCCAGGCACGAGTAAAAATTGAATCAATTGTGTGTTCAGTTCCCAGGAGGGGCCTGACTCCATCAGCCAGCCGGCCACTTTCTAATTCTCCCACCTGACATCACGAATGATGAGACTTCCTGTTGGGTCTCCCGCCCGGGAGGGCAGCCTGCCCCTGCAGGTTGCCTGTCTGGACCCCATCAGTCAAATAGACCACACACAGGGCCAGCGGACCCACTGGGAAGAAGAGCCGCCCCCGAGCACACAGTAGGTCCCCAGGGAGCATCACACCCCACACCCCTCTGCTCTCCAGGCTTTGGACCCCAAATGCCTTCTTACCTCACTCTCCTCCAGCCCTCTTCCTTCCACCCACACTCCTGTCAGCATCTGTCAGCATCTCCAGTGACCCCAAAATTCAGCTATGAGCCCTGGGTCAGGTTGCTTCCTAGGCTGAGATGGCACCCCCCCCACCCCGATCCATTTCTCCCTCAGCAACTCTCATGGACCATGCCTCCCAGGGAAGAAGGCTCCCAGTCAGGAAATATCCCCTATTCCACTCTTGTCACCCATGGCCCCCAGAGGGCCCCTCTGCCCAGCCTTTATCCATTCTGCTTCATAAGAATGATGTGGATGCGGCTCTGCTTCCCCATTAGTCTGGAGTCACCACTGAGTGCCCACGTCTGGTGTGCAGTGCCCTCCATGTGGCTGAACAGCCCTGCAGGCTCCTGCACTCAAGTCCAGACCAGCAGCCAAGACATAGCTGGGCTTCAGTAGGCACTCGCTGATGAATGAACAATCAACTGATCAATATCCACTGCAGGAAACTCCTGCCTGATTTCCAGGCCTCAGTTTTCTCTTCCTCAAGCATCCTCCATTCTGTCCTAGGAGTGACCCATCTAATAAATGCATTTTCCCATGTCCCATCCCTGCTGGACACCTGTCAGTGGCTCCCCAGGCCCCATAAGATCAAGCACAAGCTCTAACCTGGCATTCAACTCCCTGCTATCCAGGCCCCACCTCACACTCTTCCAGCCACACTAAACCCCTCATTATTCTCTACACTGTTCCCTCTGCCTGGAACACTCTCTCTCAACCGTTCTGGAAAACTCCTGTTCATACAGCCAGACCCAAGCTGAATGTCCCCTATTTCAGGTAGGCTTTGCCAGTGTCCTCAAGGCCAAGTCAGGGCCAGCCTCTACACCTGCAGAGGTGTCTTCACAGAAATCTCCTTGCCATGATCCCTGAAGTTTGCCCTGGGACTCAAGCTCTCCCCAGGCCCACACTGCTGACCAATGAGAGTGCAGTATCCTCTCTGGCTACCATGAGCATCCTTGGGAATGGTGCTTGATACTGACCTTTATTTCTGAGAAAAACAACTTTCTCCACACCAGATGGAGGGAAACGGACAATTTCCCAGACATGTGTTGCTTCTTCCAGCAATGCTCACCATCCGTCTGGACATCCCCCTTGGGCCAGAACTGAAGGTAGAGGATGCCTCCCCCTGTAATAAGCCCTTCCCCAGCCATGAGCAGACTGGGCTGGGGGCAGCTCTGGCCTTGGGGGCTGGAGTTCTGGGGTCCAGTCTGTCCCAGCTTTGCCTATTACTCAACATGGGACCTTGAATAAGTCATGCTCCCTTCCTCTGCCTCAGTCTCCCCAGCCACACACCCTGCCCTGCCACCTTAAGGACTTTGTAAACTGGAAAGTGCTGCCCCCTAGGTGTCACAGCCCCATGGAAGAGACAAAGGGAGCAGCAAACAACCACTGTGAGGGGAGAGGAAACGTGAGGGGGAGGGAAGAGCTGACAAAGGGCTTTAGGATCCAGAGAGGAAAACCCCAGAGAGCCAGGAAGACTTCCTGCAGGTGGCGCTAGAAGCTGAGCCTGGTGGGGCAGGAAGGATTTGGACCCATGGTGGGGAGGGGACAACCCAGGTGACAGGCCCAGCAGAAGCGAAGGCAGACAGGCAGGGAAAGTGCCAAGAAGCCTCCACGACTGGCTTGGATGTCAGATGTACACATAAAGGGAGAGGAAGAGCAGGAACAGGGCTGGAGGATGAGAAGAGTGGATCAGGAAGGCCAGGTTTAGACTATTACAGGTTTAATGGAGAGGTGCCTAGGTGAGGGAAGAACGAGCAAACAAGTGAAGGAAGGAAGGGAGCGAGAGAGACAACAGCCCTTCCTGGGCACACGGCTCTTTGACAGATGACAACCTGCTTACGGGTGCATGAGCGCGCACACACACACACACACATATACACACATATACACGCACATACACACAGAGCCCCAGGACCCCCTGAGGAGGAAGGTGAGGAGGGAAGGAGAGAGTGGGACCAGGGGAGAGGTCATGCAGCTTTGGGCTCCTGGCCCAGTGCTCTCTCTGCTATGCAGGGGAGAGGAGGGAGGAGGATGCCAGCTGTCACAAGGGGCAGGAGGAAGGAGGTACCCAGAGGTGTTTGTTTAGGCAGGAAGACACAAAAGAACCAACCTCATAGTGGTGAGTAAAAAGAAAAAGAAAAAAAAAAAAAGAAGAAGAAGAAGAAAGAACCCAACCTCAGACACATTCTCAATGGCCCTGCTAGAAAAAAGGGACTCAGGCCTTTGTTTGGTGGCCAAGGTCCTATCTGTTGCTGGGAACTGAGAGACAGCCAGCCCAGAGGCAGGGGATGAGCTAAATGACTGGGATGTGGGCAGCAGGTCACAGATACAGCTTCCCAGGCCTCTTCCCTGCCCTTCTGCCCTCCCACCTACAGGGGACAGCGGTTCCCCCCCCTTGCCAGTCCCTGGGGCTCTCATATACACCCTGCTGCTGCCCACCCTCAGGACCCTGCCAGCGCCAGCGTCAGGCCCAGTGTGCACTCAGTTGTCACTCAGCAACTCACAGTTTGCCCAGTGCTTGCCCTGGAATTCTCATCTTACCCCCCACCCCAACATTCCCAACTAGGGGTCACTGCAGCCCCCATTTCACAGACGAGCAAACAGAGGCTCAGCAAGGGCAATGAACTTGTCCAAGGCTACTCAGCCAAGCCAGGAGTAGGTCCTCAATCACTGGCAACCAAGCCATAGACCCTGGGTTACCTGCATCCCCTCCTTCTAACACCAACCCAAAGGCAACCGCATCTCCACCAGGACTCCTCTTAAGGCCTTCAGCCCACACCCTGGGCCAACATCATTTCTCACCACCAATCCCACAGATGCCTTTTTCTCGTAATAGGTCTCACAGCTGGCTGCCCAGCTCTCCTGGCGGTGGAGTGATCCTCCCCCTGCACAGAAGGGCCATAGCTGTCTCTGCACCATGTGTGACACACAGCACACTCAGGGAAGGCTTGGCGGATGCTGAAATGAGAGAATATCCGAAACCAGAGTGGGCAGAGGGCTTGAGGCAGGCAGGGGAGTGGAGGCAGGATGAAGTGGGGCAGAGGGGCGGGTGGGGCCTGGACCACAGCTTTAAAGGCACAGGGCAAAGGAGGCCACCTACAAGGAGGGCAGCAGGGAAATGGGCATCTGGGACAGCCCCTCCCAGACCCTCCTGCCTACCCTCTCCACCCCCCAAATAGAGAGCAAGAGTGCGAGAGTGTGAGATGGGGAGTGACTTATCCAAGGTTAGTGGGTAGCTGGTGTTTCCGGCCTCCTGCCCAGGCTGGCACCCGGCCCCTCCCCAGCAGGGAGGTGGCCTTCACAGCTGACTGGCTTCCCCACCGTGCATGGCTGGTTCCCACTGTGGCAGAAGTGCTGGCAGTCTCGAGGGAGGCCCAGCCCAGGAGCACACCAGGAGGGGAGAGGGCTGCAAACTCCTCAAGGGGATGGCCCCAGGAAGAAACATACATGCTGGGAACCAGGGGGACCCTCACCTAGCTCCCTGTAACCTACTGAAGCGACCTCCCTGCCCTGGATGGAGTATGAAGTCCCTGGTGTTTCTCCGCAGGTGGCGGCATTGTCCTGGATGAAACCCAGGGGTAAGCATCAGAGAAACTAGGGTTTTCATCCAAGCTCTACCACATCCTGGCTGTGCAACCCTGGATAAAAGTTAGTCAACCCTCAGAGTCTAACTTTCCTCATCCATACAAAGGGACTACGGGGGTACCTATCCCCAGGGGTGGTTGTGAGGGTTAAAGGTGATGAAGCAGACAAGTACTCCGAGCAGCAGCAGGAGCTCTGATCAGCATCCCTGCACCTCTCCTCTGTGCCAGACACACCACTGGGTGATTTACAGGAACCACCTCTGATCGCCTTTGATGGCCCCATTATAGAGATGAGAAAACTGAGGCTCAAGGAAAGGCCCTTCTCCCACATGCAGACAGTTATGCTCCTGAGAAAGGCTCTGAAAGTCTAATCCAGGTTGGAAAATAGGTTTCCAACTGATTAGTCGTGGCTGCCGGGAGGGGGGTGGGGGGGATGGTGCTCTGCTGGAGGATGCCGTGATTGATTAGCAATGTCTGCACTGACAAGTGCATAGCCACTAGCAGCGAAACTCACACAAATTCACCTAAATAACAGAGATTGAATCTGATTTTCCTTGGAAACAATGTCCTCTGAAGGTGTTATGTTCTATCTAAAGACCTGCCGCCCAACATCTAATTGAATCTACTGCAAGCAGAATGTTGACTCAGCTGTACATGCGGGCCCTGTTCACCACTGAAGTGCAGGTAATCAGAGTGATAACCACATGTATGGTGGCTTTTCTTGTCTCCAAAGCTGCATTGTCCTGTCACATTTGCCTTATGTACTGCTTTGTCTTGGGTGTAACCCTGTGAAGTGGGTATTACTATGCCTGTTTGACAGGTGGGGAAACTGAGCCTCAGGAAGTTAAGAAACTGACCCTTAGTCACCCAGCAAGTTAAGAGGTAGAACCAGCCTCCAGGTCTGTCTGACTCAGGTCCCCATCCTTTCCTCAGTGCCACATGCCACTTCCCTGTGAACTAAAATAAAATCTTAAGGCTTGCCCCCCATGGCTGACTGACCAGACCCCCTCTTGGCCAAGGAATACCCCAAAACTGAGTTTCTATCAGGAGAAAGGAGTTCAGACCTGCTTCACCATGTCCCCCTGCCTTCTTAGAGACATCCTTTGTGACTCGTCAACAGGTCTAAAGCTATGCAAGACTTACTTACAGGTCCCCAACACACACAATAAACAACTTGAGTCTGGGCTTAATCCTATAGTTTGTCTCTGATTAGCAGACCCTTCTCTTCAGTGACTCCTGGTCTGTCAGACAGAGCCTAACTCTTTCAGCCAATTGTCAGCTAAAGAATCTTTAAACCCATCTATATAAGCTGTGGGCCCCTGCTTTGAGTCGTTCTACCTTTTCAGGCCAAACTAATGGCAAACCAATGTATGTGTTCCATGTATTGATTTATGGCTTTACTTATAATTCCTATCTCCCTGAAATGGATAAAACCAAACTGTAACCCCACCACACCGAGTCCACTTGCTCAAGTGGACTCAGGCATGGCACTGGACCATGATCTTCAAATTTGGCTCAGAATAAAATTCTTAAAATTATTTTACAGAGTATGGCTTCTTTTCTGTTGACATCCCATGAGTCAAACAGCAATCTATCCCCTGACATTTCAAACCCAGAGGCCTCCCAGCTGAAACCCCAGCTGACAACGGGTGCCCAAGGCCCAGGCCAGGCGGAGACTGGTACTGACATTTGGGTGAGCAGAGCTTTCTTGCCCCAGCTTGCAAGCTCCTGGAGGGTCCCGGCAACCTGTTGGCTCTCCGGTGAGTCAGTCGGTGACTCAGGGACCAGCTCTAGGCTGGCGAAGAGCTGAGTCAGGGAGCACCAAGCTTCAAAGGACAATTGGCTCTGGTCCAGGGCCCCTCAGCTCCAGGGACATGCACTCAAGACAGGCTGTCTGGGGCACACCCTCCTACACTGCCCTGCCCATCCCTGGGTCTGGCGGTCATGAGTGCTCCCACTAGCCTGCGCCTACACGTCCACCAGTCCTTTGGGTTCTCAATGAAGACAGAACCACCCTCTGTGATATCTGGACGTGCAAACAGTCATTTATAGTGGTCACAATGATTAAGGGACACTAATGATTGGTGCCCAAGAACCTGGGATTACAAGTTGGCATACAAGCCATCCCAGACAACAAAACACACAAATGCCAGCAGGGCCCCACCAAGAAGCACTAGGTTAGACACTGCTCAGCCCTCCCCACAGAAGCAGAAGGGGGCCTCTTGGCTAGGAAGAACCCCGTAGCTCTCAACACTAATCAAAGATACCCCCCCACACACACACCATCTCCAAGCCCCTAAAGCCCACACTGTGCTCTGCACAACCACGTCCATGCTCCAGGGGCCCCCGTGGACCCCAGGGTCTCCTGGGCCTGTGTGTGGAAACCCTCCTCTCCTGGTCCCACTCAGCCTATGAAATCTCAGGCCTGCAGCACCACAGCTGCAAAGGCCCAGCATACAGAGTCTCAGCCACCAAATCTTGAGCTCACACACACTTTGAAACAGAATTTTACAGTCTTTGAATCACAGAAGCTTAGAATTTCATGTCACTGAGCCTTAAATATTAACTTGGAACCTTTAGACTCAAGTCACAGAAGTCTTGAGTCTGAGTGTCCCAGAGCCTGATGCTTTTGAAGTCACTTGGCTTCGGAATCACCAAATCTCTGGTCTGAAGGAAGTCAGAAGGCTTCAGGCTGAGGCCTGCATTAGCTCCATCCCTCACCCCCAGCCTTGGCAGCCCCTGCCCACAGGTATCTTGGGGGAGACCCCCTCCCTCTGAGCAGATCCCCAGGCTGAGAAGTTCTGAGGGAAGGGGCTGTTTTCTTTTTAGGGCCCTCCTCACAATAGATAGATGAGAGCCACACCCAAATGCATCCAAGGTCAGGACCCCTTGTACCCTCTCCTGGGCCAGCCCCACCATTGTCCCCAACCCCAGGCCACAACTCACACATGCTGACGATAGAGGCAAAAAGGGTGGTAAAGACCATGAGGGCAGTGACCCCAGGGACTCCCTTTGCCAAACAGGCCAGAAATGTAGAAACTGGGTGGCTTTCTGGGGACTGGCTCAGTGGTCAGGCAGGGCTCAGGGTGCCTGAGGTCAGGGCAACCACCATAGTGAGTGTGGCCGGCACTCTGGGCTCCCAGGGCTGGAAGGGAACATCTCGTCCAGTCCCTCCTTTTTAGGTGGAGGTACTGAGGCTCAGAGAGAGGGGCTGACAGGACTAAGACCAAACCCCCACCACTGGGGGCCTCTGGATGACATCTGGGCCAGTTTTGTGAGGATTCAGCCCAGTCAGACCTGCCCTCTGAGACTGAGCTGGGCTGGGCTGGGCAGGCTCCCTGACCAAGATCATCCGAGCCTTGTTCCTGAGCAGCACTGCCCATCTCGGCCACCTGAGACTCAGGTGAAGTGACTTACTCTAGGTCCCACAGAGCCCAGAGGGCTTCCCTGAGGGAGTGACACTTAAGCTGTGATTTGAAGGATTCAGCAAAGGATTTGGCCAGGTGGAGAAGGAAGGGAAAGGTCTTTTAGGTGCAGAAAAGAGCACGGGGAGGGGGTTGGGGGTGTTGGGGGGTGCAGAGGCCTGAAAGAGCAAAAGGAAGGGTCTCTCAGTAGGAGGCGGGGCTGAGTGGGGCACACAGGGCCTGGCAGCCAGGTGAGGACTCTGCTCTGTGCTCTAGGACAACGAGAAATCGGGGAGATCCCTAGAAGGAGGTAACATGACACACTAGGGATAGCAAGTGGAGCAGGCAGATTTGAAGAGGCTCTTCCTGCTGCCTCCTGCCCTGATCAGAGGCACAACTGGGAGAATGGGGGCTACCGGGCCCCAGCCTGCACGTGAGCTCTGCCCCACGTGTTGAGACCAGATGCCCCAGGCCTACAGCCACACTCTCATCACCTGTGTGGTCACTGACCACTCGATCTGGGCCAGGGTCTGACTTACCTGCTTCACTAGCCCCAGCACAGACCTGGGGCTCACACCCAAAGACGTTGTGAGCCAGCCAGCCACTGGACTGACCCCCTGTAGCCATCAGCAACTTCCAGAACCATTGCATCAGCAGGACCCCAGGTCCTCATGGGCCCAATGTCTCCCTAGACCCACCACCTGCACTTGCCCACCACAAGGGCCAGGGACCTCACCCCAGGCCTCTGGTCTCTTAACCAGAGGAAGGTTGACACCTGCCACATGTCAACCTCCCAGGGTGAAACACATCCTCACTGGGGTAGCTCCAGGTATGCCCACCACTGTGCCAGCCACAAAGCCCACCACTCCCTCCGCTGGCCACTCGTTCTGGGCGAATTGGACCTCCTAGGTCTGAAAACAGGTGGGGTTCTCAGAAAAGAGCTCCATCCCAGCCCCTCCCTACCCGGTGCCTGGGCAGGGCCAGAGCTGCAGAAAGGATATGGATTGCACACCATCTTGATGCACCAGTTCCGGGGGCTGGTGGTCTGCCGTAGGCAAAAGAAGGCAACAGGTGCCAAGTCTGGGTGTGGGACATCAGGATCGGCTCCATCCAGGGGCTCCTCCAGGCCTGGCGGAGAGGGTGAGGGGCTCTGGGGCCCCGGCTGCTCCGTGACCCCCAGCTCAGCAGCCGGGGCTGCTATAGATGAGGAGGGTGGAGAGGCGCTCTCAGCCATGTCAGTGCTGAGCTGGGAGCCCTGGAGAAGACAGACAGGAAGGCACATGGTGGGGCAACCCTGGCCTTTGCTGCCCATCCTGCCTTCCCCCACAAAGGGACACAGCAGCTTTAACAGCCCCAGATTAAGAAAGAGCTGAGGGCCCAGCTGCACCCAAGTTGGAATGTACTTCCAAGCCAGGGGTCACAGGGCAAGTCTGGTTCACCTTGCTGAGCCTCAGTTTTGGCAAATGAAAATAGTGGGGAGAGTAACACCTTAAAATGTAATTGTGATTTTTTTTTTACAATACTAGAGTTGTGTATTTATCCAAGTTTGAATCTTATCTATTCAAAGATAAAGAAAACTTCCTAGAAAGAAGAGGAGGTTATTGTAAAGACACACATCATTGCCAGGACAAGGCATGTTACAGTGAAGTTAGGGTGCTATGGAATCAGATCCTGGCGGAACCCAGGAAGCCAGGATAGGCTCTACCGGGAAGTGACACCCACGCTGACATCTGAACCTGAACTCTTGACCCAGGGACCTCCCACCCTTTCCCTCATGAGGTTGAGAACCCAGGGATCTTAGAGTCCAACCTCTTTGCTTTACAGATGAAGAAACTGAGGTCCAGAGAAAGGACAAGACAGACATGCAGCCAATGACAGCAGAGACTCTGAATTCCACACAGGGCCATGCAGGGCTGTGGCCTGGGCAGCTGGACAGGACCTTGTACTAGGCAAGGCCCTGTGCTTACTTTAATGTTCTGCCATCACTAAATTTGAAATTGTTAATTTTCTAGCAAGGAACCCTTCATTTTTATTTTTTACTGGGTCCTGTAAACTTCATAGCTAATTCTGACTCCATCTCAGTTCAGGAAAATTATTATACCCATTTGACAGATGAAGACAATGAGGCCAAGAGAAGGGAATGGTTTGCCAAGGCTGAACTCTAAGCCAAGTGTACCAGCAGGTGGTTATTTAGAGGCCAGAATCCCAGCATCCAGCCCTCTAGACCCACCTATTAGTGACAACTGATGGTGCCCTTACTGGCTGAGAGCCTCTACAGCTGGCCAAGGGCAGGGTGGGAAGAACAGCCACTCCCAGGGCCTGCTCCTCACCACCTCACCCAAGAGGCTACTGATCCCTGTGGCCTTTTCCGCTAAGGTCCCCTGGGCCCTAGAACCCTAACAGTGTCAGGCAGCACAATGGGAATGGGAGATGAGGCTCAAATCTCTGGTGCCCACCCGGCTGCTGCTGGCGGCTGAGCTGCCCAGAGCTGATGTATTTGGACATTTCTCCCACTCCCGGGGGCAATGGGCGGGAGCTGGAGCCTCCTGCCACTTCCCCTGGCTGGTCAGGGAGGAAGAGTTTTCTCCTGAGCTCGGGGTTTTGCTCTTGGTTGCAGAAAAATAGCCACGGGCCTTACATAAGCTCCCAGGCACCTTGGACTGCCACGTGTCAACCTCCCAGGCTGAAACACATCCTTGCTAGGGCGGTTCCAGGTCTGCCCACCACTGCACCAACCTCAGAGCCCACCACTTTCTCCACTGGCCACTCGCTCTCGCCAAATTGCACCTCCTAGGTCCTAGAGCAGGCTGACTGCCTCTTCCCTCTCACTGAAGCACCCTTCCCTCCTCCTCCCCACCGCCCTGTTCTCCAAAACCTGCTAATTCATTCATTTATGCAATAAGCACCTACTATGTGCAGGCACTAGCAAGCCCTCCGGGGCTCTGCTGTTGAAGGATTCAGACTTGGCACCAGCTCCCATTCAGCCCACACTCCAGCAAGGGAGAGAGACACACTCATCGATTAATTTCTCCCTTGCTGCTTTTCCATAGCTCTTATCATCATCAAACACAGTGCATAATTTATGTATTTATATTGGTATGATTTGATATCTGTCACCTTAGCCTAAAATAAGGCTGTAAGAGATCACAGACTATGGTCTGGTTCATTCATTGACATATTCCCAGAGCCTAGAATAGTGCCTGGAACATACTAGATGCTCAATAAATATTTGTTGACTAAATGAATAAAAATCGCTGGCAAGTAAATAAACAAAGGAGAAGGGTAGGAACAGAGAGAAACCACTGCCTTCTCTAAAAGAAGAGACATTTAAGCAAAAAACACCCAGAATCTGAAGACATCAGCAACAATTGATCTGTGGGAAGAACACTCCAGGTAGGAGGAACAGAATATGCAAAGGCTAAGAGGCTGGAACCAACTCAGTGCATTTAAGGACCAAAAATGAGGCCAGTGTGGCTGAGCATGAGGCAGGGATGAAACTGCAAAGTTTGGCAGGACCCCATGTGAGCATACAGGAGCACAGTTTTTATTCCAAGTGCAACAGAAGCTATAGGAGGGTTTTAGGCAGGAGAGTGTATTTTTAAGCCATCCCTCTGGTGGTGGAGTGGCAGGGGTGGAACAGGGAGGACCAGGAGGAAGCTGGAGTAATGGGCTGTCCTGGCCCCAGCTGTTGCTGGGCAGATGGGGTGGGTTGAGACAAATGAGCACTTGGCCTTCCATCAGCCCCAGTGGCACACATCTCACCATACCCCAGCTCTGTTAAAACCCTCCCTGTGACCACACAGGTGGAGAGAGTTGGCCCGACCTCTGGGCCCTCTTCTCCCTCTGAGTTAGGTCTGCTTTGAATTTACTTGCATTCTGCCTCTCTCAATTCTGTCTAAAATCATCACACTGTGCTGTTCTCTGTTCTCACACCTCTCCCTCTCACTATGGGGCTCCTAGAAACCATGAACCCCAAAGCCAGCACCCCAACTCACTCCCCACTGCCCACTCAGGCCCCACCCTCTCACCTGCTCCCAGTGACCCCCCCAACCCACACCCTCTGATCTGCCTCTTAGCAGCTGCCTAGACCAACATGCTTTGACCTATTCTTCATTCCCAAGGTCCCCAACTCAGCCCAGAAACTCCTTCTCCCTGCCCATCTCCTATGCCCAGCTGGTTGTGTGCCCATCGCTGGAAGCCTGGGGGGTGGCAGCTACCCACACACACACAAGGATCCAACCTGTCTGCAGTTGAAGTCTCACAGAGAGGACTTGCTTTAGGTTATGGCCTTGGTGGATTCAAACGTGGGTTCATTGGGATCCAGAATCTAAGCTACCTCCATGTTCCCAAGTCTCTTCTCTCTAGATCCTCCCAGGGCCTAACACTGACACTCCTTTCCCAGGATGGCCCATCAAGCACTGGTTGTGGCAACTGGAATGGCCTCCATGAGCAGGGACAGGAGTAGAGGCCCACTGTGTCTGGAACAGGTCCTCCCATTCCTGATTCCATCAGCCCATTGGAGTCTTGGTTTCCCTCTTTGTAAAGCTCAGCCCTCCTCCTGCCTGCTTTAGCAGACCCTTATGAAGAGGCAATGTGATGTAGATGGGAAGGCACTTAGGAATTCAGAGGGGCAGATAGCCATGCATGCATAGGACCAGCTGTGCCATCCCCAGGGACCCTCCAGCCCTCCCCCTACCATCACCATCATCATCTCCACCATCGTGACCACCATCACCATGATCATCACTATCACCATCACTGCTGCCACCACCACCACCACCACCACCATTACCATCATCATCATCAATACCATCACCACTATTGCCATCATCATCACCAACACCATCACCACCACTATCATCATCACCAACATCATCACCATCATCATCGTCAATACCATCACCACCACTACCATCATCATCAATATCATCACCATCACTACCATCATCATCACCAAAACAACCACCACCATTACCATCATCATCATCAATACCATCACCACCACTACCATCATCATCACCAACACCATCACCATCACCATCATCATCAATACCATCACCACCACTACCATCATCATCATCTATACCATCATCACCATCACCATCACCATCATCTATACCATCACCACCACTACCATCATCATCACCAACACCATCCTCATCATCAATATCATCACCACCATTACCATCATCACCATCACCATCATCGTCATCAATACCATCACCACCATAACCATCATCGTCATCAATACCATCACCACCTTTACCATCATCATCATCAATACCATCACCACCACTGCCATCATCACCACCAACACCATCGCAATCACTACCACCATCATCACCACCATCATAATCACTACCACAACTACCATCATTACCCACCATCACCATCACCACCATTACCACCATCATCACCACCACCATCACCACCATTATCATCACCAACACATCATCACCACCATTACCACTACCATTTCAGAATATCACCCAGGATCTTAGAGGCACAAATCATCATCATGACCATCACCATCCCCACCATTACCATCATCAATACCAGCACCATCGCCATCACCACTCCCATCATCACCAACACCATTGCCATCACCAACACCATTACCACCAGCAGCAGCATCACCTGCATCACCACTGTCATCACCATGACCCCATCAGGAAACGGCCAAAGGGCTTTCTATTCCTCATCTGTGTTAATTCTCACCACAGCTCTATGACACACAGACCATCCTTATTCTTACTTCATAGAGGAGGACACAGGATCCCAGGGAAGTCCAGCAGTGCCCACAGTCACCCAGCTAGTACGGGACAGAGTTGGAGTCCCAACTCAGGTCTTCCCACTCCCAAGCCCAAGCACTGAACCATTACAGGCACCACCCTGGAACAAGTCCCCCCCCCACAGCTGAGTCATCAGGCAGTGGCAATATGCTGCTGATCCAGTCAAGACCCCCAAGAAGGTGGGAAAACCTAACTCCCAGAATTTCCTGGTGTAGAAAACCTTGTGGTGTGGAAAGCCTGTGTCTCCCGAGCTCATACCCCTCATGAAGGAAGACTTGAGGTCAGGCCGGGATGCCTCAGGTCCTGTGTGTGTGCACACACACGTGCACGTGTGTGCATATGTGTCTTCACACAAGCAGGCGACTTGTTTATCCTTCTGCCAACAATCACACACCAGCTAATGTCACTGCTAGAAGTACAAATGACACATTCATTCAATCTCAGAATATCTTAGAACCACCCAGGATCTTAGAGGCCCCAAATATTAATTATGATCCACCTGAATCTATAGTATAGCGTTTCAGAGCATGGGCACTACACCCAAGACTGTGTTCAAGTCCTGGCTCTAACACAAACCCCCCTTGGCACACAACTCAGCCTGGCAGGTGCCCTCAGCTACCCTGTCCATAAAATAAGGGGGTACCCATTCTGGAGCAGGGCTACTGTGCGGATAAGCAGAGTTAAGAGCACCAGGTGTGAGGCAAGTACAAAGTGAAGCCCTGGGATGGCCTCCCACCCATGGCAGCATCATCAGTCACAGAGGTCTGGACTCCTGGAACTCAGGAGCCCCAGAAACACAGTGTCTGGTTTACACTCTCTTGGTCTCTAAATCAAACAGGGATGCTTTGAAAAGACCAGAACCCTTCAAGTGGCCTAATCCATCACAACACACACTCACAAGCACAAAGACCACATAGTCACAATCTATACAGACTCACACCGACATTCACACACTTCAGAGCACATTCACACAGACACTCAATCGCACACAGACACACGTACCAACACACAGTCTCACACACAGACATACATATATAATCACACAGACAATACACGTTCACACATACACATACAACCCAATGCAGAGCCTGCATCTGGTGGTCTGCAGAAAAGTCTCTGTGAGGCTACAGGAAACCTGCCTCCCAGAATCTTCCAGCCCAGCACCCTGGAGCCCTGGAACCCTCTGTCCGCTTCCTCTTCCGCACGACAGCCCTGCAGATGCATGACGACAGCCCGCCCACCCCTGAGCCTCATCTGCCCCAGGCCTCTTGTCATCAGCTCCCTCAACCATTCCTTGGGTGACAATTTCCAGATCGTCTGCCTCCTTGGGACCCCTCCTCAGTCATGCTCGAGTTTGCCCACTTTCCTCTGCATGGGCAGGACCAGATTTGTACCAAGCAAACCAGGGCAGAGCAGACAGATCTGATATTGCAGGTAGGGTCTCTCTTGATACAGACTGAGAGGCCCAGAGCCCTCCTGGCAACATAATCAGACTGTAGCACCATGGGGCATGTGGTCCACTGATCCCCTCAGATCTTCTTCAGAGAAGCTAAGTCAAGCCAGGGCTCCTCCACCTAGAGAGGAATGACTGAAGTCAAAACCTTCCCTGGTCTGGCCAGCTGAACCTGCCCACATTTTATGGTCATCTTGGACCTGTCACCAAAATCAACAGCTAGCCCTCCCAGCTTGGCAGCACGTTGAGATCAGCCATCCCTCCTGTGATGGCCAACAAGAATCACAGCCAACATTACTTGTGAGCACTTACTATGAGCCAGGCACCTCGTAAGAGAGAGGTAAGTGCTTTCACTCTCTCCATGTCATAGGTGAGGAAACTGAGACATGGAGAGGTTAAAAGACTTTCCCAAGGTTAAGAGCTGCTTAGTGAAAAGAGCCGGAATTTGGATCCAGGCAATGCAACTCCAGGTCACCAGTTAAAGGCCTGTCCAAGCCAGGTTTCGGACAGGAGGACTTGACCCGTCCCCCATAACCGCTCAAATATCTGTCGCTAGGCATAGTCATTTGTTTGTTTTCAGCTGGCTCTTGGCCTTATGACATGTGCCAGCAAATAAGGCTGTGTCTGAATCCCCATCAGTGTGTTTGAGCGTCTCCCAGCAGGAGTCCTGCTGATCAGTTTTTGCTCACTCTGCAGTAATTAGGGCCTCTGGTTTCACCGTAGCTAACACATCAGGGTGAACGTGGTCCCTGATGGGAGGCAGGGGTCCCAGCAGAAAGACACTGAGTCAAGAGGCCCAGGGACCAGGTTCAAGGACCAGCTCTCCCCTCACTGTATCACACAGGCTCACCAAGTGTCATTTCCTCTCCTATAAAATGCAGGATATGGTGTCTTCTCAAAAACAAGGTAACAAATGGGGAAAGAGATTTGGAAAGTATCTTAAGGGAAGGAAAACAGCTTCACTGTACAAGGCCCGCACTTGGCACTGCACAAACACTTCCTTTTTTTTTTTTTTTTTATTGAGACAGAGTCTCACTTTGTCACCCTCGGTAGAGTGCTATGGCATCACAGCTCATAGCAACCTCAAACTCTTAGGCTTAAGCAATTCCCTTTCCTCAGCCTCCCAAGTAGCAGGGACTATAGGCACCTGCCACAACGCCCAGCTATTTTTTAGAGACAGGGTCTTGCTCTTGCTCAGGCTGGTCTTGAACTCCTGAGCTCAAGCGATCCACCCGCCTCAGCCTCCCAAGTACTAGGATTACAGGAGTGAGCCACTGCGCCAGCCAACAAACATTTCCTTTAAGGTGGAAAGTATTATCCCAATTTTATAAGAAGGTGACACTCCTGTGATGCTATGTGACTTGCTCATCTCTCCTGCAGCTGGGACCAGAGCCGAGCAGTCCAGAAAGGGTGCCTAAGCCCCTAGACCAACGGATGGCAGGATGCAGCCCTCACTTCTCAACAGGACAGGAGGGAAGGACCCTAGTGCTCTTCTCAAAACACACCATTAGTCAAAGCTCCGGCCAGAGTGCAGGAGAAGGGGGCAGTTGGCTGAGGAGGAGCTTTGGAGATGAAGGCAGAAGGCCTGTGAGGCAGGGTCATATCTGCACTGAACCTGCCCCCCCCCCCACAGGCTCCACAGAACTCCCCCCTCCATGAAACCACTTCCTTCTCAGGCTCTCCCACTCAGGAAGCCCCCAAAGCTCCTAGTACTTGCTCAAGAGTGTCCAAAGACCATGTGCTGAGTCCTCCACAAGCTGCACTGCTCACATATCAACACAGCCTGGGTTCTCCACTCCCAGAGCACAGGAGGAAATGAGGACTTGCAGCCATATCCCCACAGAGCACCTGGAGGCCAAGCCTCTCCCACGGGCTCAGGAACTCAGGGAGGGCAATTTTATCTATTCTCTTCTGCTCGCCGCTGTGTCCCCCAGTGACCAGGATAGGGCTTGGAGCACAGTAGATACTGAATAAGTATAAGGGAGAAAGAGAAAAGCAAATCAGAAAATCAGATTTGTTTTCTTCCCTCTATAGACTGGCAGCCATGAGAGGAGAGACTCAGCTCACATCTTTCTGGCTATCCAGAGCCTCAGGCCCCAAGACTTGAAGCCCCACTGGACCCACAGACGTATAGATCTCTGAACCCACTCATCCAGATTCACAGACGCAAATGGCCACAAACTCACGGATCCCCCACTCAGATATCCAGAGATCCACAGACCTCACACCCACAGGGGTGCAGAGCATAGACAGCCCCTGGGCTCTCTGGGGGGCCCCCAGTCCCGCCTCACAACTCTTAGGTACACAAGGGTTGACTGGGAGCATTAAGGCAGGGGCACATCCTGGGAACAGGAAGAAAACGTCCTGCAAAAGAGAAGCAGAGGGAGAAAGAATCAGAAGAAGGAGTGGGGAAGGAGGACATGGAAGAAAGAGGGGGAGGAGGGAAAGTAGGGACCCCTGCTCCTCCTGCAGCATCGAGGTAGTCTCTCTGGACTCCCTGCCCAGCCTGGCATTCCCTGTTTTCCAGACAGCTTTTGAGCACCCTGAGCTGGGGGCTGGGAATCAGAGAACAAGGCGGGGCAATGAGGAGACAGACGTGTTACCTTGGAAAGTGCTGGGAACTGCTGGGGGAGGGAGCCCCGTGAGGCTGGGGGAGGGACAGAGTGGTGCCCAGAGACAGGCTGGTCTAGGAAGGAGGGTCACACTTGGAGAGTCAAGTGAAGTACCAGAGAGGGCAGGGGAGTGGGACCTGACTCAGGGGTCAGGAGAAGGGAGCTGGAGGTAACAACCCGGGTGGGCTCTGGGTCCAGCACCACAGAGGGGGGCAATCAGCTAATTGCTACAGTTCCTGAACCTGCTCCCAGCCTAGCTGTGAGCTCTTGGCAGGGGAAGCCACAGAGCCAGCCTGAGATGATGGAAGAGGAGGGGTTCTCACAGCAACCACTGACCCCACCTCCCCACCCAAGGTCAAGGGGAGTCAGCAGGGGGCTAGAGGACTACCTGGGCCCCCTGGTGGACCTAGAAGAGGCCGTCTCTGCCCCAACCCTCTGGGAAGTGCCTGGCATGGAATGGGAGAGGGGCCAGGCATCCAGGGTGGTTGGGTAGAAATGGGGAGAAGGAGGCTTACAACCTTGGTCAAAGAGAGGGGCAGGGGCCTTCAGCCAGGCCTGTAGCCCCTTCCCCTGCCTCCCATTGTGGAGCCTGGGGCAGGTGTGGCAGCTCTAAGCAGCAAGGAAGGGAAAGAGTGGAGGACACAGTATGGTGCCCAGGCTCTCTGGGGGTGTGTAGATAGGTTCATGGGTTTGGTGCCAGGCCAGCTCAGCACCCCGAGGATGTGCTCTTCCCATTTCCTCTTCCTCCTCCAGCTGCAGCCCCAGACTTGATCCCTACCCCGTGTCACTGTCCTGTCCTGACCTGTTGTCACCCACTGGCACCCTCCCTCTTGCCTCAATGATGATGGTGGAGGCAAGAAGGGAAGGAGGAGGTCTTTAGACTCCTACCCTCCTGCCCTGCCCCCAGCTCAGCCCTGGATCCTGGACTCCAAACAGAAAGTTTTTCCCAAAGGGTAGACAAGAGTTTCTGAAGCAAGTCCTTAGAGCTGAGGGGAGCCATTGATCCCAGAGGTGACTCAGAGTTCAAGAAAGGCCTGAGGATAGGCCCAGGAGGCAGGCCCAATCTCTGAGCCAAATCCTTTCCCAGCCAGCTCCAGGACCCTGGACCCCCATCCGTCTGTACAGCATCCTAGCCCCTAGGCGGTGCCAGTGTCTTCAGAGAGAATCCCCCCGGCAGTGAGAGAAAGAAGGACAGACTGACAGCCTGGTCAGGTCAAACTGAGCACTCCAGCCGAGGACACTCCTCACATAGCGAGTCAGACCCATCACCCCACACATGCAGAGACACACGCAGGCCCATTGGAGTGTGCTCGCTCTCCCTTTCTCTTTCTTTCTCTCTCTCTCTCTCACACACACAGACACACACAAACACATACACACACACACACACATATACACACACACACACACCCCTGGCCACAGAGACTCCCAGGGCTCAAATACGTGTCAGGGGTCTAAGGCTCAAGAATCCCCAGGACCCTAACCAAGAAGGACACAGGCAGAGGGGCTGCTGATGCCTCAGCCTGGGCCTAACCAAGAGCCCCCATCCCAGATACCATGACCCCCCCCTAAAGAGGCCTTCCCACCTCCTGACAAGCCCTTTTGCCCCCTACATCTCCTACCACATGCCACCCAGCAGACAATTAATACCCAATCATCATAAACACTCATTATATAACCATCTCCAGTGGCTGAAGGTTCCTTTTAGCCCCTAGAGCCCCAGCTCCGACCCTGGCCTGGCTTTATGCAGCTCAGCCTTGGCCACTGGCTGGGGTACTGGCCAAGGGGGGGCCCTCTACCACCCAGGCCTCCAGGAAAGTTACACCCAGCCTGGGATTCCCCCATTCAAAGCCCCTGCTGCCAGCCTCCCCCGCCAACACTCCCAGCTCAGCCTCCTGACACCGGCTCCAGCTCCGGTCCAGCTGGCCGCCTGCAGAGCTGCAGCAGCCGAGGGGCAGCAGGACAGACAGACAGCCTGGGCCCCTGCCCGACAGCCTGACTTGTTGAATAAATTTCTGCAGCGCCGGCTCAGCCGGCTTCAGTATTGGCACCGAGAGAACTTTCGTGGCCTTGGAAAGGGGACCGGTCAAAGTTTCCCGTCCTCCCTCCCAAAGCTTGGCCCGAAGGCACGGGATGGGAGGCCCACCTGCTGGGCACGCGCGGGTGGGGAACCAGTCCCCAGAAATAAATAAATAAACGCCTCAGTAAAGAAAGAACCCAACCCGCCAAGAAACTGACATGGGGCTGAGCTCTCCCTCCCTCCCCCTGCACCCGTACCCTCCCTCCACCTACCTTGGCATGGATGGGGCCGGGCCGCGGGGGGTCGTCCAGGTTAGAGACGCGGGGGCGACGCGTCCCCCGAAGCCGGCAATCGGGAGGAACCCCTAGCCCCGCCAGCCGCGCCCCCGCGGGTTCAGGATCAGCTGAGTCCCCGGGGCTCGAGGGGCGGTGGGCGGTGGGCGACGGGCCCGGGGGCCCTGGCCATGGCGGGAGGAGGCGGCGGGCGGGCGGGTCGGCGCGGCTCCGGGCGGGCGGCGAGAAGCGGGCAGCGCAGACGAGCCGCGGACCGAGCCGGAGTTGGAGCGCGCGGCGGGCGGCGGGCGGCGGGCGGGAGCGCGGCGCTCCGGGGCCGGGGCCGGGGCCGGGCGGGGGCGGGGGTGCCTCGGGGACCGAGCTGGGGGCAAGCGCCCGGGAAGGGACCGGCGCGGCGGGGGCGCGGGTCCAGGGCCGAGTCCCTTGGCCGCTCACCTCTCCGGCCCGGGGCTCGACGCGGGGTCTGCGCGCGGCGGGGGCTGCGGAGGAGCCCGAACGCCCGGCGGTGCGGGGACGTGCGGCGGCGGCGAGACGGAGCCGCGCCGCGTGCGAGGAAAAGCCGTCCTTATACTGACACCAAATGTCTTCGGGGAAAGCTGCAGGCGCGGGACGCTGAAGGGGGAGGCGTGGAGGCGACAGACAGACTGACGGCTGCGGCTGGTGAGCCCCACTCCTCCCCAGCGAGCAGGAAGCCCCCAGCCTTGTGCCCACCTCCTTAAAATTCAGGATCATGCCTGTGGGAGGGTCCTGACCCTCAGCATGGGGGCTGCGTCATGCGTAAAAAGGGGGATCCCATTACTGACCACCCCCACGTCCCAGGTGTCCGCTCGCCCACCTTACATAAACTCTGGATTCACACTGAAATGAGATCGGGGTGCTTCCCCCACTCTCCCAGTGAGGGGTCACCCATCTAAAGGCCACCAGCTCTTACATGGTGGAGCTAAGCTAGAACCCGACTCCAAAGGTCCCTCCATGGCCCATCCTGTCTCCCCACTTCTCATTCCCACCCCTGCTTTTCCCCCTTCAGGGCTTAGCTGAAAGGCCGCCTCCTCCTGGACAGCTTTTGAGAGGGCCCCCGGTGGAACAGATGCCTCCTTCTGCAGCTGGCTGTGAAGGCAGCAGCTTCACCCCTTCCCCTGGGCAGCAAGGGAACCTCTCTTTGTGCTCCCACAATGCCAGTTCCCCCAGTTCAGTGTCCCCCGACCCAATCTCCCTTCCTCTCTCACCCACAGGCTAGGGGTTGAGGGGGAAGGAGTGTCCAAGGTTATCTTCTTTCATTTGTTCAGTTGTGCCCAGCCAAACAAATCAAAGGTGTCAAGATCCTCCCAAATGCAGGTCAAATTGACTACTTGCTGTCCTGCAACTCAGGAAGCATTTAATGAGCTCCTCCTATGTGCTAGACCCCTCTTTAAACCTCCTGGACTTCCCCACTTTTGTGCCCATTCTACCAATGAAGAAATTGAGGCCAAAGATGAGCCGCCTGGCCAGGGCTACTCAGCTGGGAAGCAGCAGCTCCAAGTATGAGTGTAGCCCCCCAAACCCTGCCCAGGTGTCTCCACTCCAGGCCACCCAGCACACCCCTTGCCTCCTCCTTGAGAATGTGCAGTGAGGGGCACAGCTCCAGGGGTCTGAGGGGAGCCGAGGCTTTGGAGGAAGGTGAGCTGGCGTTTGACCCCTGCTCTGCCACTTCCTGACTAAAGGGTGGTGGGCAAGCCCCTTAATATCTTTGAGCCTCAGGCTCCTTATGTGTGAAATGACCTTAAAAGTTCACATTTTGCAGGATGAGAGCAGTCTTAGACCAGTGCCTGGCATATAGTAGGTGCTTAGTAAATACGCATCCCTTCCTAGCATGTAATCTATCCAGGAAACAAGACAACCTTTGTATGCAGACCACAATGCAAGGTCGTGTAAGCACACACCAGGCTCGAAGGTGTCTTGTAGGTATGAATTGAGCGAGCCAGACAGTGTCCATGGGTGGGACGGATTTATTTCAGATCAGAGTGGGCTTCAGATCAGTAGTCTTCAGGGAATGCCTCATCAAAGGCAAGAGATTTAACTGGGCCTTGAAAGCTTATGCAGGATTGAGATAAGAGGAGAGGGAGTGGGTGGAGAAATGGCAGCAAGGAGGGAGAGGTATGGAGGCAGGAAGGAGGTGTTGCAGCAGACACTCTGTCCTGGGTGACTGAGGCACAGCTAGAAGGCCCCTGGACTGGTGGGTAAAGAAAAACAGGCAGCAGGGCAAGGAGGAGACACCAACTGTTGCTCACTTTTTCCCCATTCTCCTCTGGCAACATTGTCATAAAGTTTAGAAGACTCATCAGGACCTTGAGAAACCACCAGATGGTGAATTCTCAGGTCTGGGTCCGTCCAGCTACAGCCTCCTGAAGTGGCCACCCTGCCCCTACTTGCATACCTGGGGGGAGCAGTGCAGATCTCACCACCTCTCGTGGCAGCTCCTTGGCTCTCTGGGCATCTGTGATCATTCAAAGTTCTTATTCATATTTCAGCAGAAATATGCCCCCTCCTTGATCCTAGTTCCTTCCCTGTCCCAGCAAGACACACTTCCTCCCCAACCTTCTTCAAGCATCCATACTGGCTGGAAGTCCTACTTTATATCTAACTTAAATGCTTTATGCTTCAACTAAAGCCTTAGTTGTCTTCTCTGTCACTATTCCGGTCACCCTAGGCCACCCCTAGGGTAGGGAGTGGATTCTGCTGACCTGGAGGATGCAGACAGGCTAAAAGCTGAGAAGGAAGCAGGCTGAGGGGCAACTCGCAAACCTGCTGGGGGATGGGAGTGCCATTCCAGATCTCAGCAGAAAGCAGAGCTGGAAGGACCCTCCTGGAGGCTCTCACTGGCAGCAGGAGCGTCATTTATTCATTATTGCTATTTATATTGTGCCTGGTATTTGCAGAATACTAGTACTGCATCAGCTGCATGCACTCATTAAGGCCACAATGTCCGGCAACGAGGGGGTTACCAGGCCCATGCCAGGAGGTGGGTGAAGTGGACAGTGGCCCGGAGCCCCCAATGCACCCACCTGACAGCTGGACCAGGCTCCCTGTCACCTCCTCATACCCGCATCCCTCACCCTTTCCCAGGCACAAAGCCCAACCAGGCCCTTGCTCACTACTCTGGCAGCTGCTGGGCCCAGGCTCACCCCACCCCCAGAAGAACATTCTTGCATTTGTAGAGGCTGGATAGATAGGAAGCATCAGTCAACAGGGATAAATAAGCGCACCACAGCTGAAGGAAGCTGGGGCATGATTCCTGCCCTAGGACATGAAATGAGGTCCCTTCCAGGCCTAAAGATCTTAAGTGCACAGAGTCAATTGGCTCGGTGCCTGTAGCTCAGCGGCTAGGGCACCAGCCACATACACCAGAGCTAGCGGGTTCGAACCCAGCCCAGGCCTGCCAAACAACAATGACAACTACAACCAAAAGTAGCCGAGTATTGTAGCAGACTCCTGTAGTCCCAGCTACTTGGGAGGCTGAGGCAAGAGAATCGCTTAAGCCCAGGAGTTTGAGGTTGCTGTGAGCTGTGACGCCACGGCACTCTACCCAGGGCAACAGCTTGAGACTCTGTCTCAAAAGAAAAAAAAAAAAAAAAGAGCACAGAGATAAGGATTCCAATATCCTCAGAATCCACACTGATTTATTTCTCAAAAGCTCATAGACTATCTGTGCCAGGCCCTGGTCTAAGCCCTTAAAAAATATTAACATGCTTAATCCTTATCACAATCTTGTAAAATTGTTGCTACTGTTTTACAAATGAGGAAACATTGGCATAGAGAGTTTAGGTAACTTGCTCAATGTCACACAGCTGAATCTGTGCTCTTAATTAGGATTCTAGATTCTAAGACTCAAAAGTTATAAGAGTTAGGTTGGGTGCAGTGGCTCACAGCTGTCATCCTAGCATACTGGGAGGCAGAAGTGGGTGGATTGCTTGAGCTCAGAGAGTTTGAGACCAGCCTGAGCAAGAGCAAAACCCCATCTCTACTAAAAATAGAAAAACTAGCTGGGTGTTATGACAAGTGCCTATAGTCCCAGCTACTCAGGAGGCTGAGGCAAGAGGATCACTTGAGCCCAAGAGTTTGAGGTTGCTGTGAGCTATGATGCCATGGGCACTCTACTGAGAGTGACAAAGTGAGACTCTGTCAAAAGAAAGAAAGAAA
This sequence comes from Loris lydekkerianus, assembly GCA_963574355.1. Lineage (NCBI taxonomy): Eukaryota > Metazoa > Chordata > Mammalia > Primates > Lorisidae > Loris > Loris lydekkerianus. The sequence continues at coordinate 19,373 of CAUYPK010016025.1, read as the reverse complement.
GAAAGAAAGAAAGAAAGAAAGAAAGAAAGAAAGAAAGAAAGAAAGAAAGAAAGAAAGAAAGAAAGTTCTAAGAGTTTCTGGGAGTCCAAACTGACAGGCTGACTCCACCTACTAAAGGAGGGAGAGGCCTGGCCCAAGGAACCTTCTCACGGAGCACATTCCTCCCCCAATCATCCTCTAAGCAGCACTATGACCTCAACTCCAGAGAACCAGGGCCAGGCAGGAGCCCGACCCCCACATAGTCCTGAGAGGAGCAAACCAGTGGCAGAAAGCAAATTTCAACATTCTAAAAGCTTGTGTTGATCACCTACTGGGTACCACGTCTGTGACAGGGCTAAAAGACATTACCAGACGGAAAGGTCTGGAAGTGCTGACTGTGGGTGACACAGGGAGATTTGGAATGAAACCCAGAGAGAGGAGTGGGGCTCAAGCCTGGGCTGCCCCTCCATGATGGGGCGGGCTGAGCCTGACACCAGGGCACCTTGATGGGTCCAGAGAGGCCAAGGTAGCCCGGGAGCCGAGTGTGGACCGTATTGGCTGCATTTTTCTGCAACACAAGGGGCAGAAGAACTGGAAGGTTTAGAGAGACAAGGAGGTGGTCAGAGTCACACAGAAAGGGATGCACCTGGGGAGAATCCCCCAGAAGAGGCCAGCAGCTTTGATTAGAAGTTTTTCATGGCTGCAGCATCAGTGCCACTGCCCCCTAAGTCCTCCCAAAAGCCTGCCAGAAGCACAGGAGTTTCCAGTGGTGCAAAGGAGATGAGTCCCTCTCAGAGCTGATGTGAACAAGAACAGCCTGGGCAGGTCAGCCAGTCCATCCCCATCTTCACTAAGCCAGCAAAAGGTCAAAACCAGAGGGGCCCGGGAGGATGTTGGCGACCCCCCAAGGCTGCTGCATGTGCAGGAATCCTGTTCAGGCAGAAGGGGTGAGAGTGCAGCCGGCTGACCTGGCTGAGAAGCAGGGAGCCCTCGTGCCAGTTGGCAGGTGCCCACGTGCTCCATTAGCTCACTTGACCCTCCCAAAGTCCTCAGTGGTCAGGCTCACATGCCTCCTCTTACCTATGGGAGAACTAGAATCTAGAGAAATTAAGTAAACTGCCCAGGGTCACATAGCTAGTAAGCAGCAGAAACAGTGTGTGTGTGTGTGTGTGAGTGTGTGTGTGTGCATGAAAAAGAGAAAGCTCCTTCTCCCACCTGCCCAGGACAGAGGCTAGAGGGAAAGGATAGAGGGGACAAAGCTCAGGAAGCTCAGCTTCCCACCAGGTAGGAGCTCCCTGACCCTCACCCCAAAGAGGTCTCCAATGCCCTAGAAGCTTCCTAGATGGGGCTCAAAGAATCCAGGCTGGATGCATTTGGAAAGGGCTGCAACTGGCAAGAGGGAATGGAGATGTGACTGTTAGGAGGGGTCCCACATCTTCCCAGACCCCTACCCAGACAGAGACATCAGAAGCCCCCCTCACTCACATCTGCCTAGCACTTAGCAGGTGCACGTTATCTCCCTTGCACCATCCAGCATCCCAGGCCCCGTTGTACACTGGGTCCTCACAATTTTGTGAATGCCGGTGCTCCATGGCAGTCATTTCCAGGCCCATTTTACCGATGAGGAAATCATGGTCCAGAGGATGACTTGATGCAAACAGTCACTCCAGGTGGTCCCCCGTGATATTTATTGATTATCTTCTACATGCCAGGTGTTGGATATACACAGACAGGTGACCCCAGCCCAGTGGGGAGACAGCCAGGTTTAGACAACCTGGGTTTAAGCTTAGAAGAAGATAACTGGGAGCCCCAGGGGGAACCAGTCTTTTCTGGGGATGGGGTCAAAGGAGTCTATGGCTTGAAGGCCCGGAAGGGGTGGCAGTGGCTGATCTAAGAGTTTTCCTGACCAAGTATTAGAAGGAGGTCATTCCAGTGGGGAAATAACAGGAGCAGCGGCCTGAAAAGCCTGCGATAAAGACAGACATGATGGGACGAGGTGAGGGAGAAGCCAGGAGGGTCCAGCTCAGGAGTGCTGGAGCCCAGGGGAGGCAGCCCTCTGCCCCAGCTTGCCTCTCTGCCTCTGCCTTTGCCTCTCCGGGTCTCTCTCCTTCTTCCTGTTTCTCTTCCCAGCTCCCTTCCTCCATGGCTGTTTCTCCATTGTCTCCTTTCTTCCTCTGACTCTGGCCGTGCCCTGTCTCACCTCCATCCCTCCGTCTCTCTGGCTGTGCCATCTTCCTGCTCTGCATGTGTAAGTCTCTCACACACGTGTGCCCTCACTCTCACTCCTTTTTTCTCTCTGCTGCTCCTGCTGCTTGGAGAGAGAATAATAGAGCAGGCAACTCTCCTTTTATCCTTGGCTGGACAAAGACAGGCTCCCTGGCAGTTAGGCCTCCAGGAAGCCACCTTCAATGTCATCATCAAGGAGAGGTGAGGAGGGCTATACCTCGGGATCAGGCCTTGGGCTGGAGGGACCTGCCAGGGTTGGCCTGGTCACTGTCCATGGAAGCCTGGCCCCTGCCCTGCAGCCTCAGAATGGACATATTTGGGGGAGCAGGTGAGATTTGCCTAGAGGCAGGGTGAGGTGGGCATCTCCTCAGCCTCCCAGTACCTAAAAGGTCTTGACTTTGTTAAAACTGGAACTCCCTGGAGAGGATTATTCAGTCCAGTCCACCAGTTCTCAGGCCAACTCTGTGCCCACTCTGTGTTTTGAAGAATAACACCCAGCCCTGCCCTCTGCTTGGCTATGGTCTTATACAGGGTAGAAAAGGCCATGATCAGATGTCTCTACCTTCGCATCCCTCAAGCCCAGCTCAAGAGCCACCTCCTCCAGGATCACCACAGGCAGAATCAATGGCTCCTCCTGCCATGCTTCCACCCTGTCCCAATTGCCTCCTCTCTGCCCTGCAGGACTGGGAACCCTAGGAAGCAGGACCCATCCGTGCAGACCAGAGCTGGGCACAGACTGAGTGCTAAGGGGTTGCTGGGTGAATGAGCAGGCAATGTCCATCACACAGTGTGACAGGGCAGCTCTGTCTCTTCACTAGCTCCCCCTGAGCCCCTACAGTGTGTCAGGCACAGTTCTAGGCCCCAGAGGTACAGCAGTGAGCAAAACGAGTCCCTCGCTTGCCCTTGTGGAACTTACATTTTAGTGGAGGAGTTAGAAAATACGTAAGATAAATAAGTAAAATATATGGTATGTCAGACGAGGATAAGCCTATAGAGAATAATAAAGCAGAGGAAACGGACAGGAAGTGAAGATGGTGGGGCTCGTCATTTTGAATGAGGTTGTCAGGGCCATGACCTAACTCGAATCCTAGCAAGGTTGCCCTGGCTGTTGTATAGAACAGCCTGGAAGGGGCAGTGTCCACCAGTCTCCACCCACACTAGGACAAGAGGACGTGCAGGTTCCTTGGTCTCTGAGGCAGAGGGTCCCACATCTGGCTTCACCTGTCCAGCAGAGGGCTCAGCCAGTCTCCATTCTGAGTGAGCAGAGCCCTGTCTCATCCTCCCCCATCCACCTCTCATCCCTCCCTGTCTCACACTGGCCCAGCTCACATATACACACACACACACATATGCACACACATTCTCTCCCTTTCATAAAACCTTTCCAGGAATCGCGTCAGGCACAGAGAGTGGTGGTGTGATGTAAGAGGCCATGGAGGGAGTGGAAGAGGCAGGTTCACACCCTCAGCAGGAATCTGGGGAGGCTTCCCACAGACAGTGGCTTTCAAGATGTGCCTTGAAGGTGGGAGTGGCTGTCCACAGAGAAGATGAGAGGCACTTCCAGTGGGGGTGGGGAACCTGGCCTCCAGTTTATTTATTTATTTATTTATTTATTTTGAGACAGAGTCTCACTTGGTCACCCTTGGTAGAGTGCTATGCCATCTTAGCTCACAGCAACCTCAAACTCTTGGGCTAAATGATCCTCTTGCCTCAACCTCCCAAGTAGCTGGGACTATAGGCGCCCACCACAACACACGGCTATTTTTAGAGATGAGATCTGGCTCTGGCTCAGGCTGGTCTCGAACCTGTGAGCTCAGGCAATCCACCCACCTCGGCCTCCCAAGTGCTGGGATTATAGGCACGAGCCACCACGCCTGAGCCCTGGCCTCCAAGTTACTTGAAAGTCAGCATAAATTATAAATATGCACTTGGGGAAGCAGCATGACCTACCCCCATTGAGGCAGAAAAGCACAGACTTGCTTAAAGACATCAGGGTGTTCCCAGTTACTAAAATGTCCTCGCTGCACCTCCACATGCCCCTGAGCCCTGAATTCCCTGACCCCCACCAGGCTCCATTCTGGAGAGATGAACAGGGTCATCATCACACTCCTCAGGCAGATATAGAAGCAAGGACAAGAGAGGCCGAGAAATTGGCCCAAGGTCACACAGCAGAAAGTAGCAGGGCAGGGCCCCAAAGCCAAGCCTGTGTCCATTCCACCATCCCCAGCCCACAAACTCCAGGTGGCCTGAGGCCTGCAACCACTTGGCTTCCAGCATGTGGAAAGATCTGGGGGTACCAGACCTACCAGCTGAGGGGGTGTCTCTGATGCTTAACTCAGAGCATTCACTTCCCAGGCACAGAGCTGGCCTGTGCCCCAAATGGGAGATGAAACACACAGAGACACACACAATCCTCACACTCCCACATGTGCACACACCCAGACACACAAACCGACACATTCACGCAGACCCACAAATGCCACAAACACCCTCACACATACACCCAAACAGATACCATTTTTATTAAATACACTCTCACACCAAGATACAATTTTACGCAGATGCATTCACACTCCCTCTCGCAAGTACACACAGACACATGCATGTTATTATTATTAAGTTCACACTCACACAAACACAGGCACAAATATACCCTTTCCCAAATGCTCTCAGAAAGGGAAAAAGATGTCAGAGACCGGGGGAGGGGGGGAAGGAAGAGGAGAAAAACCAAGGAGAGACGGAGGAGATCAACTGATGAGAGGAGCCACATTGGAGCAGCCAAGAGGAGAGAGTTGGGGAGAAAGAAGAGAGAGGAGAGGGGAGAGAGGAGAACAAGATAAGGGGATAGGGAGGCAATAAGGGGACTGAGAAAGATGAGGAGGAGGAAGAGAGCAGAGGGAGCCTGTGATTGGAGCCTAACTTTAGCTGCAGCAGCAGTGATGACTCACACTTCGGGGGGAGCGTTGACTCGGCTCCAGGTTTCTGTTTATATTCCTCGATGAGCTAAATATACAGGCAAGGGGTTCTTCTGTTCTGGTCCAGCAGCTCCTCTGTGTTCTTCCTCCCGCCCTCGCCTCCCCTCCCCTCCCCGCACACACACTCAGAGCTCCTGCTTCCCCACCTCTCTCAGACCCACAGGACACTGCTGGTGCCCTCCTGCAGCCATCAGCACACAGCCTGCTCTTGCTCGCAGCTCTCGCAACCAGGGTGTCCGTGCCAGGAGCTGACCGTGGAGTTGGACTTCAAGCTTGGAAATAACACGGTCCAACCTGCTCCTTTCTGAAGCCAGGAGCTTGTGTGGGAGGGGGCAGTGCTTGCCCAAGGTCACACCAAGCCTCCTGTGGCTGTTGGGCCAGAAACTCCCCCCAGGGGCAGGGCTGAGGCCTGGGACAGTGAGGCCAGGGGCTGGAGAAGGGAGAGTGGGCGGTGAAGGGAGAGTAACCAAGAGCCAAGGACTGCGGACCAAGGAAGGAGTGGAGTTGTGTGTTGTGGACCAAGGAAGGAGTGGAGTTGTGTGTTGCGGACCAAGGAAGGAGTGGAGTTGTGTGTGTGCATATGTGTGGGTGTGCACGTGTGCATGATGGTGAAGTGGTGATTAGAGGTCTTGGGAACAAAGAAGAGAGAGGATTTCATTAGGAAATTAGCTCTGGACCCACAGGGGGCTCCTCCAACAGCGTCACACCCACCCCACCCCTGACCGAGCTCCCTGCGCCCAGACGTCCTGAGTCAGCATGCAAGGCCCTTGGCTGCCCAGCCAGCGGGTCGCAAGCCGGGAGAGAGGCCCCTGCCCGACCCTGGGCCTTCGCGGCGCTGTGCGCTGTCCGCGGTGCTGAATCCCCGGGTCGCTTCTTCCCGCCCGGGAAAGTGGCAATTCACGCCCTAACCTCTCCCGGGACTTCTGCAGGATTGAGGGAAGAGGCGGCCGCAGGAAGGAAAGGATGGGGATTGGGAGAAAGGCAGCCCCAGCCAGAGTTTTTCAGAGAGCGAAGAAAGATTTCTTCTTTGACATCTTTTTCAAATAGCCACCGTGACCAAGGCCAACTCCGCGAGCGAAGATGGCTGACAAATGGAGGGAAAAAAGGCGAGGCAGACGCGTGTGCCCAGGGCGCCGGCCAGTGTGAGCCAAGGCAGACCCCCTGGAGGGCGGAAACCGGGGCTCGGGTCATGTCTTCAGCCGGGTTCAACCAAAGCTCCTAGTTTTCTCATGTTTTTGCTACCCATCTTGATGAAAGTGTTGTGAATTTTCACACTGTCGCAGAACAGAGGTGCGACTTCCGTTTCCCAGGGTACGTGGCTGTTTTGTGAGCTCCAAACAGCTCCAGTGCATTTCTGACAGTTGTGAAATTTTTGTTTTCCTCTGGGAACGTAGGGGAGCACTATCCCCCTCCCCTGCCACACTCAGAGCCCAGGGGCCTGGTTCCTTGGCACACACCTGCACCCCAATGGTCCAGTTACACCGTCCTCACCCCCACACTGTCTCAGGCCTCAGGCTTCTGCACATGTTGGTCCCCCCAGCCTGGTGCCCCCCTTCGCCCCTCTTTCTCCTCTGTCTCGCCCACTGGACAGGGAGCTTGGGGGGGGGGGAATTTCGTAACTCATCTCAGTAGCCCCAGCAGCCAGCTCAGAGCCTGCCTACCCATTCGCTTATTTTCCTTTCCTTCTATATGAGAAGAATGCTAGGCTAAACAGCCTAGGATTGGTGTGGGGGTGCAAATTGACTCCTTGAGCAAGAAGGGTATTGCAGGTATCTCTCCGGTACCTGAAGAGACAGGTACCTCCTCTTCTCAGCGAAGAGGTTTTCAAGTTTTTAGTTAGAAACTTACTGCATAAGACAATCTCAAAGGCAATTTAGTAGACTCTTCCTTCCCCTCCTCTGCCTCAGTGTGCAGATGAGAAAACTGAGGCTGAAGGAAGGGTCTTGGGCAATATTGTTCAGGGAGACAGTGGGCATCTGAGACTGCAGGAAGGGTACTCTGAGTAGAAGTAGGAGAGGTGGAGGCCACTGTCTTTCCTAGACCCCGGGGCTCCAGCTTGACCATATACATCCCTTAGAAGAGAATATTTGGGGTGGCACCTGTGGCTCAGTGGGTAGGGCACCAGCCCCATATACTGAGGGTGGCAGGTTTGAACCCAGCTCCAGCCAAACTGCAGCAAAGAAAATAGCCGGGAGGATGCCTGTAGTCCCAGCTACTTGGGAAGCTGAGGCAGGAGAATCACCTAAACCCAGGAGTTGGAGGTTGCTGTGAGCTGTGATGCCGCAGCACTTTACCAAGGGCAATAAAGTGAGAGACTGTCTCTAAAAAAAGAGAGAGAGAGAGAGAGAGAGAGAGAATCTTTGAGTGCTCCCCTCCTTCACCTCCCCACCTGCCGCAGGATCCCAGCTTTCAAATAATGAACAATTCCTAATTTAATTACATCTTTAATTCATCTGGGTTTCCGAGGAGCTGTGAACTGGAGTCTGAGGAAATGCTCAGTGGTTCCCAAGAGGGAGGGAGGATTTCCTTTCCCATTTCAGAAAAGAAAGAAGGAAAGGCTAAAGGGTCCCATTTTCCCTGGAACAATGTGTACCCCCTGCCTCCCCACAAGAAATCCCTTTGCAGATTTGGGCTTTGGGTCTGGAGGCAGCCGGTCAAGGAAGCAAGGGGCAGAGGAGAAAGCCTTAGTCTGGTGTTTGAAAAGACATGGTGCCCAGCCAAGGAGTTGGTTGTGGAGCACCATAGTCACTGTCATCATTTCCTGAGGGTCTTCTCTCGTCGGCACTTTACTCAACTTAACCTTAAACCTCACAGTTATACCATCTATAAATGAGAAACCTGAGGCTTGGGCAGTGCCTGTGGCTCAAGGAGTAGGGCACCAGCCCCATATACCAGAGGTGGTGGGTTCAAGCCTGGCCCCAGCCAAAAGTGCGAAAATAAAAAAAGAAACCTGAGGCTCAGAGGAGAGTGAGTGGTTTTCTCAAGGCTGCAGGCAGGTAGGAGGCGTAACCAGGACCCCAGAGCACTCTTCCTGGGTTGAAGCCCCTGGCCATGAAATCTACCTCCAGGGGCCTGTCACACCTACCCACATAGGATCTTTAACAAGGAGTCCCAGAGGACATCTGATCCAAGAATGGGAATGCTCCAGGGATAAGCATCAACAGGCCTGGGAACCTCCTGGAAGTATACGGAAAATTTTATTCATATGTGGAAATTTCCCCCAACTAATAAAAATAATAATAGCAAACATATGGTATTTATTGTTTTCCAGGCACTGTGCCAACCACTTCTTAGGTAGTGATTCATTTCATCCTAACAGCAGCCCGAGTGTTCTCATCCCATTGTACATTGAACAGATGAGGAGCCTAAAGACCAGGGATTAAATTACCTGGTGATAGTTCCCACCACCAAGAAGGTCTGCATTCTTAGAACCCCTCAAAGTAAGACTTATCGTCCTGCTTCTAAAGATTAGGACCCAGAATCAGAAAGGGGAAAGCATTCCCTACAGATGAATAGGAAACGGCCAAGCATAAACTCACACCCAGGTCTGATTCCCAAGTCTTAGCCTCTCTACTACATCAATAGCAGATGCGCACCTCAGTCTTCCCATCTGTCAAGTGGGTCTGACGCTGTGCCACAGATTCCATGTGATAATGAGACCTTAACAGAGACAGCACTTTACAAATGGATGGGCACGTATGAAAACATGATGCCTGCGTTTGTCCAGCCTTAGAATGTGCTTGTTTCATCCCAACAACCTATGGGATAGATATTATTGTTAAACACAATTTATAAACAAGAAAACTATAGCACAGAAATTTAAATCATTTGTCCACAGTGCATAGATCGTGGAGCCAGGATTTGAATCCAGAGAAGAACACAGGGGGAAGTCATTCGGTAGAGAACAAGGAAGGACGGAGGCACAGGAGGGGGCAATTCTGGAATTAGACTTGAGAGGTAAGGGCACAGCCACCCAGGGTCAATGGGTCCTGTCAGCCTGTTGGTCTATGTTGCAGCTGAAGCTGTGGGGCCCCAGGCACAAATGATTTGTATGGAGAGGGAGGGGTGTTGCCAACCCAGGAAAAGGCAGATGAGGCAGGACAGGCCCTAAAAGTCACATAGGCTACCAGCTGGGCAGGCAAAAGCTGCCAACCACTGCCTGCCAACCAGCTGGACATCCCAGAAACTCCTGCCCCAAGGAGGCATCCAAAGGGGTGACTTTGAGGGCCAAAAGCAATCCAAGAGGAGGGTTGCTGGCCCGGGCTGGGAGTGGAGAGAAGGAGAGAGTCTAAAGGTTGGATTGGCCCAGGGGCTGAGGGGGTGCCAAAGGCAATTTAAACAGCTGCCACCTGTGGAGTGATTACATTGCAGTCTGGGCTAAAGGCTTCATCACCTAATCCTCTGGACAACTGAGTATCATTATCCTTTTCATTCTGCTGATGAGGAAACTGAGGCACAGGGAGGGTACGTTTCTGGTCCTTGGTCACAGACAGATTCTGAACCAGGCCCTCTGCTTCCAGAGCCTATGCTGGAAGCCACCATATTAACAGGGTGAGACTTGGCATATTTTAGAAAACACCCAAGCTGAAACCTTCCAGAAGTCCTTGTATGCTCTCGGGCAGGGCACCTCTGGGCCACCCAGGGTCCTGCCCTCAGAAGGGCTCATGCTTGGTTTAATGCTCTGCTCTTGGCCACTGTGAAATGTTAAGTAATCTTTGAACAAGAGTCCTCATATTTTTATTTTGCAGTGGGCTCTGGAAATTATGTAGTGACAATGCTTTGCCTAGTGTCTAAGCCCCCAGAGAATTCCCCTTCTCTACCTCCCTTCCCTCCAACTCTGGTCCCACCAGCCCTTATCACTCCCATGTCAGAAGTCTCTGCCAGTCCTGTCCCCACTTCAGACCCTGAACAGCAAGGACAGTGCAATTTCCTTTCTCCAAAGCCCAGCGCAGGTAGACACACAGCAGAGACTCAGGGAACACCACTGACTTGGACTGGGCCAGGCGAGATGGAATGTACCGGTCCCTAGTGGAGGTCCTTGGTGGAGCTTGTTGGCCCGGTCTCTACCTCTCCTTTATCCTCTGAGATCTTCTTTGTCCCCCATGGCCACATCCTGACTCCTGGTCCAAGGCTCCTCACAAAGACCCACCCTCAGGACAAGCTCAGCCCAGAGCTCTGGGATTCAAGGGAGTCTCCACCACCTGCCCTATCCCCTCACCCTCAGCTCCACCCATCTGGGGTGAACAGATTCAAACTTGTTGCCCCTTCTCTGGGCTAGCAAAGGGGCCTGGGGTGGCTAACTCTCCTGGGCCCCAACAAGGACATGGCAGGGGCCACATGAGACATGGCAGGGGCCCCTGACTCTTGTTCCTACATCCCTCCTCTAAGCTATCACCGCAGGACCCTCGGGTTTCCTCCTCTGTGGTTAAGGAAGCCCCTAGAGGCCTGGACCCATTAGGCCTCAGGCTCTAGCTCCCAGTCAGGGAGTGAGGGGCTGGGATTCAGTCTTCTCAGTCCTTGAACGCTGAGTCCCTAGAAGGACTTTGAAGCCATGACAAAGCCTTTAAGTACTTGTTCTGCCTCTGCACAGGCAACACAGGTCACCCCAGAACCCCCGCCTGACTGCATGGGGGGCTCCACTGGTACCATCAGGAGAGGAAACAGGAAGTGTGTAATAATATATGTTGAACTATGCTGCCACAACAAATAGACACTAAAATCTTAGATCTTTGTGCAATAACAGTTTATTGTTTATATTTGTGTCACCATCCACCTGGAATGGATGGCTCCTGTCCCAAGGCCATGGTAGCAAGGAAAATGAGCTTTCTGTTACAAGGGATACTTTAGGGGCCAGGGTAGGCCTAGGGTGGTGGCGTCCCCTCCACCAACATTCTATCACACAGAACTCAATCCTGGCTCCTCCTCATTCAGAGGAAGTGGGGTGGAGGCAGAGGAGACGGTGCCAACACTGACCTGCCGTGATTGGTGAGGAAGTGAGAAATTCCTCCAAGGTCAATGTCTGCCCCCAGATCTCCATGGAGAATGCATGCTCTCAGACCCCTTCTGGTTGAACCCATCTTGTTCAACAACAAGCTGCTCAGAGACCAGCCCATTCAGCCCTACCCTTGCTCCTGATGGGATGTGTTCTCACCAGCTCAGCATTAAGAACTCAGAATTGACCACCAGACACATTTTACAACCACCTCCCCCATGACCCTCTTCCCCTCCCAGCACTTAGTGTAAGATCACAACCATGAAGCCTTAGGGGCTGAAAGGTTTGTACTGAGCAGCCATGCTCACTCTCTCTCCCTGTCATAATTGCTAATTTATAATTTATACTCTCAGCTGTCTCTAAAGGGGATTTCTCTAAAACTAAAAGATCAGAAATCATTTAGGGAATAAGTGTGCCCTAGATGTACTCGAATTTGAAGTGAACATTTATTATAGTTGAATAATACAGTAATACAATATAATCATGTAATAAATTACACTTATGACAGCTGAATAATAAATTTTGATCTGAGCTTCCTAGCTATGGAGGTAAAAAGAGAAACAACTACTTCCTCCATATGTTCATCCTTTCCCACAGAAAGACCCCCCTCAATTTTTAGATATCCACATATCCCATACAAGGAAAGAAAACAGCATAAAGCTAAATGACTACAGGATCAGCACCAGGGAAGCTTCAGCCTGAAAAATTGAGCCAACACAGGCCTTGAAGGCCACTCCTCCATCATCTTTTGGCTCCTTGTTCCTGATGCAATAAGGCAGGAAAATAGCCTTGATCCCACGTAGTGAGAGGGCCAGGCCCTGACTTCCAGGCCCCAGAACTGCAGCTAGAAGGCAGATCCCCTTTCCTGATGGTTCATACATTAATTCAACGAATCCCCAGGATGATCCTGCAACAGAGGCCTTTATATTATATCTCCAATTTACAGATGTGGAAACTGAGGCCAAGAAGGGGGAAATGGTTTGTGCAAGATTACCCAGCTCCCTTTTACTGAAGACTCAACCTCAGGGCAGGAGACCCCCAAACTATGGATGAGATGCTCAGAGTTCTGAGTCAGGGAGGACATGGGCTTCCAGGGAGGCCTCAGCTTGGTTTAGAAAGATCAGAAGATACAGACTGAGTTGCCATGACAACAGAGCCTCCATTCTGAGGTCCTGTTTGTTGGATATTTGCATGTTAATGGTGATGTAATTAGAATGAAAGGGCTGAGGCAAGAAGGGACTGAACCCTCCAGCTTCCCACTCACAGAGGCCACTGAGGCCCCAGAACCACCACACTCCCACTCCCTCCCCCCCCCCAAGCCCTATAGTGACACCTGTGCTTCCATAACACACCTACCCCACTTGCTGTGGTAATGTATGTCCCCACTATTCAGATGCAAATACTGAGGCCCAGAGTAGCAAGGAGGCTTATTCAGGATCTCATGATGAGAGGCTAAGTGTGGTAACTTGTGCTTGTAGTTCTAGCTACTCAGGAGGACTGCTTGATCCCAGAAGTTTGAGGCTTCATGAGCTATGATGATGCCACTGCACTCTTTCCCAGGTAACAGAGGAGACCCTGTCCCCCCCGCACCCCTCCCCAAAAAAAATCTCATGATGAGGTCAAGCCCCAGAGACTGGGCTCTATCCACTTCGCCTGAAGACCTCCTACCTGACAACCTCCCTACTGATAAATTCATCCGGGACAAGCTGGCTTAGGGAAGGGGCATCTGCTTACTAGGTGCCCCCAAAACCTCCCCCAAATCTTCCAAACTCATTCCTTTCTTTCCCTGTAACTTCTTAACAGATCTGTGACCCTGGAGGCCTGGCAGGACTGGGGACCTCCCCGGCATCTTACCCTAAACAGGTGAAGGGCTATGCCAAGGCCGCACAGCAACTCAGTGGCAGAGCTGTCTTTGGCTGGTCAGAGTGGAGACAATTAAAAGACCTCACCTTTAACCCATACCCAAGGTCAATATCTGCCCCCAGATCTCCATGGAGAATTTCCAGCAACTTCTTCCTGTGTCTTTACTACACTCTTAAAATCAGTTATGCATGACCACAGGTTGTGTTTGGGGTAGGAAGAATAGAAATGAAGTAATTAATTATATAAAAAACAAAAATTGATCAGGCCAACCACTTAACCTTTACCAATCATTGAAGAGAAGCCACTTTGGCTCTGCCTAGACCTCCAAAAGGGGCTGCTGTCTGTGGGCGCCATCCTGAACCCCCCAAACCCTGGGGTCACACACAGGCTTTCACTGGGCAACAGAGGCTCACACTTGCCCTGTAGCACCACCAGTGTGAGCACCACCAGGCTGCCAGAGCCCCTTGATCACCCCAAGTGCCCATCACATTTCCATAGCCTGGCTCACAGGGTGTGCTCAACAGGTATTGAACAAAGAGATGATTAAGTGCCAGGCGCCACCTTTCATTGCCCCCTACGCTGGCCCCTGAGGGAGGCGCTTCCAGCCCCACCTACCCCCTTGAAGCTCAGAGAGGGGATGAAAACACTTACTTAAAGCTGGTTAAGTACAAAGGCTGTGTTTGAACATAGACCTGCTGACTCCACCCTCTCTATGGCCTCCAACCTACCCATGTGATGATCACATGTGCATGTCACATTCACAGACATAGGCACAGGTCCCATGTGCACCCTGCCAGTCCATATAGCTACCACTTATTTATAAACCTATAGTGCTTATTCTGTGCTCAATGGTATTCCAAGTGCTTTGTACCCAATCCTCACAGTAGCCCTAGGAGGTAGTGATTATTATTATATTCAACTCACAAATGAGGAAATTGAGGCACAGAGTAGTTATGTGACATGCCCAAGTCACAAGCTAGTGTGAGTGGAAAAACCAGGGTTTACACTTGCACGGCCTGGCTTTAGAGCTCGTGTTTCTTCCAGACCACAGGACTCAAGAGGCAGGAGTTCTGGGCCCCCCACCACACCCAGCCTCAGGTAGAGGGCTGGCCAACATTTCTCAAAGCCCAGTTCTCAAGAAGGAAACAGATCAGAGGAGAAAGGCAGCTTGTTTGTGGACACATGGCTGTGCGAGTCATGGCCTTGTGGAACCCAGGGCTCTGCATCAGCCCCAGATCACCAGGACCTCCCCCCCAGCACTGCTCATCTCCCATCATCTTCCACAGGGTCCCCTCCTCCTTCCCAGAGGCCAATGGCCCTGGAAACACCTGAGGAGGAGTGATGGCCTGAGGGCCAGGGGCAGCATGGGAGCATCAGAGAGCATCAGGATAAGGAACACAAGTGACACCTTTGAGAACAGAAAGCCCAAGACTGAGGGACACAGAGCCCTTAGAGACAGCTGAAAGGCGCTCACTGCCCCACCCATTTACAACCAGAGGCAGAAATGGCTTTTCTCTGGGTGGACACACTGCAGATCCACTGCTGCAGAGTCGGAGGTGAGAATGAGAAGGAGAGAGGGGGCTGTAAGGCAAGGCCAGGGAGAGGACAGGATGCAGAGAAGGTGTCTAAGAGACAGACAGGAGAAGAGGACAGGGAGAGGAAAAGACTCCAAGACAGAAAGACGGAGAGAGAAAAGCAAAAGCAAATTACCACTTTAGGTGCCTCCAACACAAAGTTCAAAAAGACCACTCTCACTCACGCACATTAGCTCACACGCTCACACACGTGCTCGGGCCTCATAGGCCTGGGCTCTAGCCAGTCTCTGCCCTTAAAATGCTTCGCCACCTTACAGAAGGGCCTTCCCACAAAGCCTGGGAGGAGACAGGGTTGGATGTGGGAGTTGATGGCTAGTCTCAGTGGCAAAGGCTGCAGCTGAGGGGCAAGGGGCAGGAGGGACCCAATGTAGAAGCTGAGGCTCAGAGCATCCCAGGGTCCTGCAGCCAGGACAGGAAGCAGCCTGTGAGACCTCACCACCCACTCTTCCCCCAGGGAGCCAGGAGGCAGCTGCCCTCCTGGAGCCTGACCCCACCAGGGGCCCAAGATAACACTGCCAGGTCCTAGGTATCCAAATGTAGATTGTAGAGTGACCCACTGGGGCTTGACAGTGGCCGCCCCTATTAACCTGTTCTTGTCCAGAGAGGGAGTACACAGAATGCCAGCACAGTGGAGGGAGGTGTCTGTAACACTGTTTGCAGTAATGGGCTTCCTCCCACCCACCCAGGCCCTGTTCTAGGAGCTCTGAGTATAATAGTAATCACCAGCTCCTCACACGTGTCCTGCAAAGGAGCTGCTGTACTGCCAAACTCCACTTAACAGATGAGGAAATTGAGGCCTATAGTGTGAGTGGAAAAACCAGCCTCCCTAACAGTGAATGTTCAATTGCCATTTGCACACTTTTCAGAAAGGAGACCTCGTCTACACCTGGGCAGCCCAGTCTGGCGGCTCCGCCTCAGTTTCCCCGCCCACTCGTCCAGGCCAGCCCAGGAAGAGCTCAGGCCGTGGGCCAGCGACAGCAGGAAGCGGGAACCACACAGCGCTGTCTACCAAGAGCCAGCCAGGGTCAAGGGGCGTCCGGGCGGGGCGGTGGCGGCAGACAGAACGCGGAGTTACAGCTCACGAGAAAGCTATCCTGCGGCGCCACCTAGTGGCCGATGTGGCGCCCGGCTCTGCCCCGCCCACAGATTCCTTGCTTAGTGGATCTACGAGCGCCTCGCTCTGCCTGGGACGCTGCAGGGATCCACCCAGGACACTGAAACACAGAGAATACCCCACCCCAGGGACCGAGTGCTGACCACCCAAAAGCAGGAGAACGGTAGAGCTTGCTCCTTCGCCCTCACAAGGGACCAACTCGATGCACATCCCACGATCTCCTGAGGCTCTACCTGGCTACCTTACTGTCATCCCAAACACAGCCTTCATCTATTCAATTCGTGCGTTTATGAAGCGCTTGCTATAAGCCAAGCTCTGTTCTAGGCCCTGGGGATATAACAATGACAAAACTGAGATCCCTGCCCTTGAGCTGCTTACAATGGGGTTTGAGTGGGGAAATAGAATAAACAATGAACATAATAAATAAGGAACCAATCTGACTCTCACAGAAGCTGGAGACACATGACTGACAGTCACTGCCCCCTCCGCCAGTCTTAGGACAAAATCATGGAGTCTGACGCCCTTGAGACCATCGCGTCGAGCATGGCATCCCTCACCTCTCCTAGGGGGACACTCCTCCTGTCTTAGAGCCCTCCCTCCTCCCCATTCTGGTCAGCTCCTCCTCATCTTTCTGCCTCTGTGGCTTGACAGGCCCCAGCCAGCACCGCAGCACTGCTCTCCTGGGTGGCTGGTGCCGCAACGCTCTGCAAATGCTGGGGCCAGACTGTCTGGATTTCCACTTCTGGTACTACCTGCGTGGCCTTGTCAGATTCCTTAGCCTCTCGGTGCCTCTGTTTCCTCATCTGTAAAATGGGGAAAACAGTTCCTTCTCATATTAGAAACTAAAATTGAGGGGGAAATTAAATATTTTTTAACTTACTTAAAATAGCAGTAACAAATTCATTACTTGGCAACATATTTTATTAAAAAATAATCATTTGGGGGGCGGCGCCTGTGGCTCAATGAGTAAGGCGCCAGCCCCATATACTGAGGGTGGTGGATTTGAACCCGGCCCCGGCCAAACTGCAACAAAAAATAGCCGGGCGTTGTGGCGGGCGTCTGTAGTCTCAGCCACTCGGGATGCTGAGGCAAGAGAATCGCCTAAGCCCTAGAGTTGCAGGTTGCTGTGAGCTGTGACGCCACGACACTCTACCGAGGGCGACATAGTAAGACTCTGTCTCCAAAAAAAAAAAAAAAAAAAATTGTATTCGTCAAAACAAAAACACATTGTTTTGCATTTTTACAAATGTCTTTTATGTCTAGATTAATGAAAGACAAGACAACTGGATTCTGGTGCCTCACTCGATTTGTACACATGCACGCACTCACGCACTCGATTTGTACACACACACACACACACACACACACACACACACACACACAGCCCGTGGTGGCAGCGCCGGCTTCGCCCATTCCAGAGAAGTGAGACCAGAGAGAACTGACCAACCAGAGCCAGCTGGTCTTAGACCGCTTCCGGGAAAGGCGTGGCCCGACTCACAAGGCACCGGTTGCGCTGGGATTGACAACTAATATGTCTTCCGCTCTTTGGACCCGCCTCCAGTCCCCGCCCCCTCCTGCTTGGGCGTAGACACCCCCCTAACGCATGCGTCCTAAGAAAAGTGAGCACTTCCGCCCGCTCTCTCCGGAACCCTCCGTTCCCACTCAGGTTTCCGCCGAGACTACGGCCCAGGTGGAAGTAGTGTGAGGCTTGTGGGCGGAGCTGAATGCAGCTATGTCTGCGGCCCTGCTGCGGCGGGGTCTGGAGCTGCTCGCGGAGTCCGAGGGTGAGGAGGCCTACCAGGGGCAGTCCGAAGCGTGCCGGAGAGTGGCAGTGGCTGCGGGCCGCATCCTCGGGGTGGGGAACGATCCTGGTCCGTCGGTCTTAGCCTCAGTGGGATGGAAACACTGCACGCTCTCTGACTTGAGTCCAACGCCTCCACAGCCCCGCGGGCCGCGCCAGGCCAGGCCAAGCCGAGCCGGTCTTCGGTGAAGCAGGCCCAGAAGGGGAAGGTAACCCGGACCCAGAAACTCCGGAACTCGGCCAAAGGAAAAGTGCCCAAGTCGGCTCTAGGTGAGTTCGGAAAGAGCTGTAAGTGCTACCTCTGGGGTCGGGGGCTGCACCTGAAGAGGGTGCTGGAGGCAGGGCTTGTACAGGTATGGCTTTTGCCAGGTATGGCTGGAATACGTACTGTGTGCCAGGTGCGGAGCAGGTTCTTGGACATACGAGGAAAACGAAACGCATCAACCCGGCCTCATGGCCTACACCCATTGTGGAGAGAAAAGCATCAAAGAATCTCAAACCTAGCATATAATTGCGAAGTGCATTGAGGCCTATAAAGTAAAAAACTAGAATATTCCGATGGGGCCTTAGAATAAAAGGCCAAATCAGCCTTCTCTGAGGAAGCAACATTTAAGCCGAGGACTGTAATAAATTGTTAATTGCACTTAATAAAAAAGTGTTCTCATACACTGCTGTTAAAAAAAAAAAAAAAAAAAAAGAAAGAAAGAAAGAAAAGAAAAAGACTGAGAGCTGTAGGAAGGATTAGAGTTAGCCAGATAAAAGGTAGAAGAGTAGGACTAATGGCATGGGCTGAGGTCCTGAGTCAGAAAGGAGCTTATTGCCTTTGAGAATTTGAAAGAAAGAAGGCTGGTAAAGATGACATGCAAGGGACAAGGGTCAGAAATGGAGCATCTAAAAAACAGTTTAATATGTGGGTGCCAAGTATTAATCCAGCAGCCCCCTGAGTTTGGTACTACTATCACCCCATTTACAGGTGCAGAAACAAGCACCTGCCCAGATGGTACAGGAAGAAACTAGGCAGGATGTGTTCAGAGTCCTTCTGTTACCTACTGCATTCTAGTGGGAGATCTGTGGCCTGGGCAGTGGCTCTGGCAACAGAGATAGTAAGAGAATTGTGCAGGTGGAGGATGCATTAAGGAGGGGCATTGACCAGCTGTAATGGTGGATTGACTGTGAAGATGGAGCTCAATTTCTAGTGGAGCATCTTGGGGCATGTGTTGTCACTGAATGAGTCATAAAGGTTTGGTGGAGAGCAGGTGTAGGTAAGATGGTGATTTTGAACATGTGTCAGGACTTGGTGAGCTCCCTATGTGTCTTTTTCGGGGGATTGGAATAGGGTCTCTCTGTTGCCCAGGCTAGAGTGCAGTGGGGTCATCATAGCTCACAGCATCCTCAAACTTCTGGGCTCAAACAATCCTCTTGCCTCAGACTCCTGAGTAGCTGAGACTACAGGTGCACACTACCACTTCCAGCTGATTTTTGTTATATTTTGTAGAGGCAGGGTCTCACTATGTTGCCCAGGCTAGTCTGGAACTCCTGACCTCAAATGATCTTCCTGCCTTGGCTTCCCAAAGCGCTGGGATTATAGGTGTGAGCCATTGCACCTGGCCCTATTATGTTTTTAATTCCCGGGGCATGATGCCTAAAAGGTGTTCAGGTGCTTGTTAAAAAGGATTATGAGGGCGGCGCCTGTGGTTCAGTGAGTAGGGCGCCGGCCCCATATGCTGAGGGTGGCGGGTTCAAACCCAGCCCCAGCCAAACTGCAACAACAAAAAAATAGCCGGGCGTTGTGGCGGGCGCCTGTAGTCCCAGCTACTCGGGAGGCTGA
>CAUYPK010016024.1:0-16605 GCA_963574355.1 Loris lydekkerianus | reverse complement strand
AGTCCCAGCTACTTGGGAGGCTGAGACAAGAGAATTGCCTAAACCCAAGAGCTGGAGGTTGCTGTGAGGTGTGACGCCACAGCACTTTACAAGGGTGACAAAATGAGACTCTGGCTCTAAAAAACAAAAAGATTTGCTTCCTAATCAAGCTATAATTTCCTTACCATGATGAAAGCAAAAGGCGATCATGCCTCAAGATGTTCTGCCACAATTTAATTATTCATCTCCAGTCCCTCAAGGTATTTGTCTGCTGATATTGGTAATTATCTCCTCTAATCAAATCAAAAGTTTAGTTTCTAATTTTAATTGCTCCAGAGTATTAGATGAACTAATTGGTAAGTGTGGACAAACTGAAGATAGAAAGTACTATGTAATTATCACCATGAGAAAAGTACTTTCCATGCGCGCAACTGAAAGCGCTACTTGGGGTGGTAGAATTAAACCTTAACCATAAGGAATTCTGGTATGAGTATGGTGGCATAGATTCGGCATCTTTCTTTTTCTTCTCCCTCAATCATGCAAAAACAACAAAAAGGGTGAACAGTAAACTCAATCTTCAGCAAATTTAGGGGCAGGCATATATAGCCTTGAAAATGTGAATCAGGGAACTAAGAGCAGATGAAATAGAAAGAAAACACGCAGTAGAAGCTGCCTGAAAAATGTAAGGCTCACGCAGATGCAGAGTCCAGAAAACAGAAGCAAACTTGTTTCCTAATATGAGAGATGCACCTTGGATTGCCCTGCTGACTTCTTGTCAGTGGATTTGGGGGAGCCATCCAAATCCTCCTGAACTGATTTATTTCTGAGTATCAAAAGACACTGGTTACACAAATAAACAGAGAAACCATCTGTGTTGCTGCCATAACAAAACAGCACAAACTATCTCAAGAATGGAAGAAAAAGTATCCAATGTACTCAGCCCTACTATGAAACTCATTTATGGCTTTCATATGAGAGCTATAACCCAGTTATAACCTAAGAATAAGGGGAAGGGGGAGAGGGAGGGGAGGGAGGGGCGAGGATGGGCCGAGGGAGGGTAATCCGTGGGATCACACCTACGGAGCATCTTACAAGGGTACATGTGAAACTTAGTAAATGTAGAATATAAATGTCTTAACACAATAACTAAGAAAATGCCAGGAAGGCTATGTTAACCAATGTGATGAAAATATGTCAAACGGTCTATAAAACCAGTGTATGGTGCCCCATGATCGCATTAATGTACACAGCTATGATTTAATAATAAAATAAAATAAAAAAACAGCACAAACTAGGTGGCTTACACATTTATTGTCGCATAGTTCTGACAACTACAAGTCTCAGATGAAGGTGCTGGCAGGGCTGGTTTCTTCTGAGAGTGGTCAGGAGGAATCTGTTGCCTATCTTCTGGTGATTTGCTGGCAATTCTTTGGCATTTCATGGTCTGCAGAAGCATATCTGCCTTCAGTTGTCTACCCTTGCATGTGTCTCTGTGTCTAAATTTCCCCTTTTTTATAGCCATACCAGTTATATTGATTAGGATCCATCCTAAGGATCTCATCTTGAAGGAGAAACCCCAAAGTATTATGTCTTCATCTGAAATGCCAGAAGTTTTTCTGTCTTGCTGATATCTCTGCAAGGGTTGCTCATGATGACTCAGCCCTCCTCACAGTTTCTTGGTAAAAGATTAAGATCTTGAAACTTTGCTGTAGATCCTGCTCATGTTTTGAAACCTCCAATGAGAGCTGATATGATAATTCCTTTGTCTGCCTTTCTGTAAACGATATAAAAGAACAGAAAGGAAGCAGGCCAGTGGGCTCGGCCATTTTGGACTCCAGTCATCCACAACTCTGCCAGCTGGATAAAACCCGTCGTCTTGCAAACACAGGTGTCCGGGTGATTGTTTCCCCCCATCAGGCCTCGTTGTCGTGCAACAATCTTAACTTAGTTAAATCTACAACCATCTTATCTCCAAATCAGGTCTCATTCTGAGGTACTGGAAGGTTAGGGCTTCAGCATGAATTCAGAGTGGAGATAAATTCAACCCATCATATCCTACATCTTGAATATATTGGAGCAGCTCTATTGTTGCTGCAGTAACAGAAGTGAGATCCTTTGTAAAACACAAAGGACTGTCTACAGCCTCCCCAGCACAAAGCAAAGGACTGCGTTCTACAGTAACTGGAAGTCGTTCTTCTCTGTGAGGTTATGTCATCAATGGGATAAGCAGCTACATTTGACTTTTTCTTCAACTCTTAAGAACAGCTTATTTCATTTTGATTTTTTCAATAATTAGGTAAAAATATGCCATTTTTCCAAAGTCAAGTCTACAAAAAAGGTATTTTTGTCTGAATAGAAACATCCAATTTTTATCTCTGTCCTGTCTACTCTATTACCTTCCTCCCCCATGGACATTTTTTAAGTTAAAAAGAATTTTAGTCTAAGCATATGTGTTTTTATATTATCACTCCCATTTTTAGATAAATAGTGGTCTACTCAACTTTTATCAACTCACTCTTTTTTTTTTTTTTTTTCCGGTTAACAGTATATCCCAGAGATTGTGCCACAGTTGTAAACAGGGATGTTGCTCACGTGTGGACAAACCACAGTTGATTCAACCTGTCTCTTGTCGATGGACCTTTTTGTTTGTGGCCAGTTTTTTGTCATTGCTGATAGGGCTATAATGATATGTATTCCTGCATACATCTTTTTGCGTTTTTGCCAGTACATCTTTGGGCTCCCTCTTCTCCATTTTCACCAAGTATTGAGAAATACGACCTCACACCTTCAGCCGACTGTCTCTCCTTCTTCCATCTCTTTCATCCCTGGAGTCCCTGTTCTCCTTAGTTTGACTCCTATTCTCAGCAATTCTCTGGACTGTGGACCTTTGTCTTGGAAGGGAATTTGGGTTGGTTTTGAGCGGTCCCAGGCTCAGGTTGTCCCACCACTTCCTGACCACTCACCTGCACTTACCCACTAGAACCCGAAAAGCCCCTTTCCAGCTTGGGCTGCTGTTCTAGGGTGTTCTGCTGAGCTGCCTGTGAATGTCTCCTAGAGATTTCGGGTTCCTAGCCGGCCATGAGTGGTCCCTTGTGTGTCCTGTGCATGGTAACTGATGCCTCTCACACAGCCCTTTAACTTTCAGTGATTGTCACACTTGTTTGTATTTGGGGTCCACAGGAATACTTCAAGTCTAGTTTTGTTGATTTCATCAGTAAGTTCTTTGGCTTTACTTATAACTTCACTCTTAATTAGGAAAATGCCAATTAAAGTCCAAGGAAAAATATATATTTTACATTATATTCATATACTCACACACATAAAATCTTTGTATATTCCTATAAGCTTTATCAGTTTCAAATTATGTTACAATTGAAAGTTAGCCCCCAAATTAAATTGCAATCCATTTTTGGCTTCAAAATGAGTCAAAACTCCAAAAGTATCCTGGTATCCAGGCTCTAGACAGGGCTGAGAAAACAGCCCTTTCACACACTGCTAGTGGGAATGGAAACCGGCACAACCCTGTGGAAGGCAATTTGACAAAATATCAATAATTTTGAATGTATTTATACCCTTTGATCTGCAACACAATTCCCAATAATTTATCCTACAGAGATACTTACATCTGTGTTAGATGGCAACACTCTTGTTCATTGTAGCACTGTTAGTCATAACAAAAGTTTAGAAACAATCCAAATGTCCACAAGAAGGGACATTTAATAAATCATGTTATGCCGTTTTAATGAAAAGAATTAAGAAGTTCTCTGTATAAGCAGGAACAGATCTCTAAGATGGTATTACTAAAAAGCTATAGAACGATGTATACATATCACTTTAGATAATACATATTCATATGTATGTGCATTTGCATAAAGATATTCTGGAAGAAAAACATTAAAAACTGATCAGTTACCCAGAAAGGGGTAGGGCATGGGGTACATGGTGTGTGAAGTCCAAGGGCAGGAGGGAAACTTTTCACTGAGAACCTTAACAGTATGTTGATTATTGAACCATGTGAATGTATTACCTAATCAAAAATGTAAAAATAAAAAATTTAAAAGCTTTAAAAGGAGTATCTTTTAATCAAAATATTTGTTGGCACCATGTTCTAGACTTTTCTGTAAAAGAAAGATAAATTATAACAAGGCTAGAGACTCCAAGTGATGGGTGTGATCTGGCTGTTTCTAAGTCCACCTGAGAAGTAAATGGAAATTTGTATGAGTTCAGCTTTGCAAAACCTGTGCAATGGCAAAGGAGTGTCCTCTGAGCTCTTCCAGCTGGCGCCCTCACATGTAGTTGGAGGAGGATTCAAGGAGATCTAGAGAAGCTAGACTAATGTCTTAGTCAGTTTGGGTTCCTATAATGGAATATGATAGACTAGTGAATTGGACAGACATTTGTTTCTCACAGATCCCCTCTGGAAAAGGGTTAGGGGAGGTTCTCAGCTGGTCCTATCCTTTTACCCCTCACATTAACATGAGTGGTTAGAAAAATGGGAAATGACAAGGAGCATCAAGTACAGTAAGGAACCAGCACTGTAAACCCGTGGATGGGCCCTTTCCCAGGGGTGCAGAGGGGCGAGGGGACTGAAAGCTGGTGGCTGGAGTGCAGTGTGCTGCTGAAGGCCACACGGGGATTTTGCGTGACTGTGGAGTAGGGCCTTGGCACCCTCCTGTATCCAGCCCTCCACAAGGCTTGAGTTCAGGTCTCCCACCTTTTGTCATCAGCTAGGAGACACAGCCCCCTGAGAAAGGAAGAGGAGGGCTAGGGGCACACAGCAGCCATCTTCCCTGCCCAGCCCAGCCCACTGGGATCTGCCCGTCCTCTGAGCTCCCCAACCTTGGCCACGGTGGCCAAGGCCACCACAGTGCACAACTCCAGAGGGCGCCTTTTACACGGCATTCCACATGCGGGCACAGCGTCCACACCAGGCACCAGCAACTGGGCTGGTCTGTTCAGGATCTGGGTATGAGTCTGTCTTACTACCTCTGCTGGACTGAACTCCCTGAGGGATGGGACATGTTTATAAATTTATTTATAAACCAAACCAGCACTAAGCCCAGCTTGATTAAATACTTGCCCATGGATGGACAGATATGGGGGCATCAGTCCCGAATTGCCGAGAAATGGCCCTATTTAAGCACAAAATAGCAAACATTTTAGAGCCTTACCAATCTGATTCTGCCCAGTTTAGGCATCTGGTGCTAGCCTTAGCCACTTAGAAATGTGACCTTCTGTGACACTGGGCATCTCCCAGCAGCAGCATGATGTGACCGAGGGTGGCTTTCTGCCTCTGCTGCCGGTGTCAGTTTCCTCCTCCCTAAAAGAGTTCAGTAATGATCAAGAGAGAAGCCGACAGCCCTGGGCAGAACTGATGCACTCTGCAAAGCCCAGAGCAGGGTTTGGATTAGTCACAGTCATAACTACTGTTTATGCAGCTACACAGCCAGCCAGGGCTCACATTTCTCCCAGAGGCCCATGGTATGACTTTTTTTTTTTTTTTTGAAGCCTGAGGCCTCAAGCCCATACTTGAATATTTCTCCTCTAACGTAAGCATGTGAGTAGCTAAATTACTCTTAATGGAGCCTGCCTGCCTCCCATCAGGCTGCAGACTTGCAGTAAAAAACCGGTGGGGCACTTTCCCAGCATTGTCTCCGTGCTGGGCTGCCCTACTGAAGCCACCTGGAAACAGGTGTGGGGAAAAAACCCTACAAAACATTGAGGACTTTTAATCAGTACCTTGTGGGGTGGCCGGGAGCAATATTTTTTCCCTTCTCCATGTTGTCAGTTATAAAACTCAGGAGATAAACAAGAAGTTCCTCACCGCCCACAGAGCCACGTGTCCCTCTGGGGAGAGCAGGATGGGGAAGCTGTGTGGAGCCAACAGGTTTTCCCTGGCTGAGGCTAGGTGTCACCTGTGGCTACAGGATGAAGGTAATTGGGTTTATCATGGTGGAGACAGAAATTGGCACAACTCCCAAGCCCTCTGGTTCCTAAACTAATTATACAGATTGATGAATTGATTCTTCTCTTCCAAGAAAATGTTAGGGCAAAGACCCCAACTCCAAATGCCAGGAGTGAAAGAGGCAGCCTTTACTACCTCCAGCTCCCTGGACGGGCAGGAGGGTGGGGCAGCATGCCAGGGGAACTCAGCACCATCCCAGGAGGCAGAGGCCTGGGTTTCATTTCAGTTCTACCCCCAAATCACAGAGTGACCTTGAGTCTGTCCCTCCCCTTCTTAGAGCCTCACTTTCCCCATCTGTGCAATGGACTAGGGAAGCCCCAGGGTGGCTGGTAGGCCTGAGGTTAGAGCGTCTTCTCCATCAGCCTGTTTTCCTTTCCTGATCTTCCTCTCAGCCTTCTAATCCCTTTCCTCATTCTTGCAGATGGGAAACCATGCTCCTTTTTCTAGCTGGTCTTGGCTATGGCCATGTGGGCCCCAGCTTTCTCAATGGATATATGAGAGATTTTGACCAAGAGTGTCTGAAAGCTCACCCTGCTCCAGTACTCAGGCTTCCTGGGATTCTGTGCTGCAAGTCCCATATGTGTGCAGCTGGGGGACCTGATAATCTGGGCCCCACTCACCCATCACAGGGGACTCACCTTCCAGTGTGCCAGCTGCTGTGTCACCTACTGATCCACCAGACATCACAAGAGGACCCAGGGAAGTGGTGCAGACAGAGGCCCACAGGTGGAATCTGTTGTGATAGCTTCTTAAAGTATCAGCCTGATTGAGCAGCAGGCTCCATTCATTCCAACATTACTCTCAGGGTTACTGTAAAGGTATTTTGTAGATGTGATTAAAGTCCATAATTAGCTGGCTTAAGTAAAATAGATCATTCTAGACAATCTGAGTCTTAGAATTTCTTCCTTGCTGTAGAAGAAAAAACTACCCATGGACAACAGCTTCAGCCTGCCCCAAAAGCCTGACACATACCTCCTGCTGGCCCAACCCTGACTGATCACTGCTCCATCAGACATAGTGACCTGATTTGTTGTCCCCAAGTTATTTCTGAAAAGTCTGAAACATGGCCCCTCATTCCCTAGCCAGGCCCTCATGACCTTGATTGTGAGTGTCAAATATTTCCTAACTGGACAGAATAAATTTGTTCCTCCTCTCAGCCATAACTGGACGAGGTAAAATGAGGCTCCTAAACTTTTTTGCCTTTGGTGACTTTTTTAATCCCTCTCAAGTACTTGATCTTGGAATTCTTTGTATAGTTTATGTTACTTTTTATGATAGGATTTTCTAAATATGTCTTACTGAGAATGAAATTTTCCACCACCTCTACTGTTCAATGTAACAGCTATTGCTGAACATCTAAAGTCAAAACTTAAGCCAAGTGCACGAAGCTCCAGGGATACCAGAATCCTGTGTCTGTGAGCTCCAGGAATCCTGCCAATTAGGAGAGTGCGGTGAATCCCAGGCTGAGGGGATCTCAGGCAAGCGAAATCAAAGAACTGGAGTCTTTTGCCTTTTTCCCCCCAAGATCTCAGCTTTTACGCATCTCTCGATTCACCCTACAAATATCAACTTGCCAAACACCTGAACTGTATTTTTTTTTTAAATAATATATAATGCAGTTTCTATTTATGTTTCTTTCCCTGTTGGGTGGGCAGGGGATAGGCAGGATATGTTACCCTCTTTTGTACAGTTCATAAAATGAAGCATATTATCCTCTGAACTCTGAAAGGCATAATGAGCCCAGACCCTTCTGCTGGGGGTTGGGGGCTAGGAGTGGGCTGGGATGGGGAGTGAGGGGACCCCAAACACCAAGGACAAGGGATGTCAGTGAAAACTACATAGAAAAGATCAAAGTTTGCCTGAACTTTCTGCTTCTGGACAATCTCAGGTTGCAGGGTTCTGGCCTTTCTGAACTATGGTGAGCATGAGGCCTGGACAAAAGCCCTGGCCTCCCTGGTATGTAGCCACGAAGGAGGGCTGGGCAGCTGGTGTTGGAGAACATGCTCAGCTCACCTGCAGAGTGCATCCATCACCCGGGGAGTCACCAAGGGCCTGTCTGGACCTGGCAGGTGGGCAATTGCTCAGGCTGCCAAGCGATGAGGAGTGCTGGCCTCTCTGCTGACACCTCGCAGTGCCCGGTGGGACTAACCCATCTTTCTCCTCCACAGCTTGGGGCCAGGCAAGGCATGCTCGGCTCACAGCAGGGAAGAGCTCCTGCTCTGCAGACTTCACAGCTGACTCCAGCTTTGCCTGGTTTACATGTTGCCATCACACACGCACTAGTTCAGTGTTTGTCTTGCAGGATGTGTGTGTATAATGAGCCGAAGAACACACAATGGAAATTTGTAACTGGGTGATTATTGTAGAAAAATATGAATGTGATTTTCTCTCTTGCGTTTCTCACAGTATGGCTTCTCTCTAGAAGGCCTCAGGCATCCGTCTACAAGAAGGAGGTGAAGATTGTTCTAGAAAACCTACAAAAAGAAAAAAGCATTATTATTCAATTTTTGACATTCAAAATAAGAGTTTTACAGTTTTGTTGATATATAATTGAAATGCAATTAGCTGCATATCAAGCGTACAAGTTGATGAATTGACTTATGTACACATGGGTGAAACGTCATCACCAGCAAGAGAGTGAACGTGTCCCTCATCCCCAGAGTTTCCCGGTTCCCCCACTTCCCTAATGACTAATGACATTAACAAAATTTGAAACAAAATTGCCTTTGTACCCCATGAATATATACAAATAAAAAATAAATGGCAGGAAAAAAAGATTTGTAGCAAGACATACCCAAACTACCCTGGCTATTGCTTGGGGGAAGAATTTTCCAAATTCCTTTATATTGAATCAAAATACCCTTGTGGTGAAAACATGGGCTTGGGATGTGCCTCTGTATAAGGATATTCATTGCAGCATTGTTTGTAAGAGCAGAAAAATTAGAAACCTAAGTGTCCATTAATGGAGTCCTGGTCAAAAAGACTATGGTACTCTATGTATTAGAGTTCTCTGAAGGGACAGAACTATAGGATGTGTGTATATATATTTAAAAGATTCATTTTAAGAAATGGGCTCACATAATTATGGAGGCTTGGTGAGCCCCAAATCTGATGAGGATAGGCCAGCAGGGACTGAGGAAAGAGTTGCAGTTCAGGTTCAAAGGCATTGTTCAGACTGGAGACCCAGAGGGTAGCCTCTGTTGTAGTTCAAGTCTTAAAGCCATCTGTGGCAGAATTCCGTCTTAGGCGGGGAGGTCAACTTCATTCTGTTCAGATCATCAAGTGATTGATTACATGAGGCCCACTCATAGTATGGAAGACAATCTGCTTACTCAAAGTTCATCAATTTAAATGTAAATCTCATCCAAAAACATCCTCCCAGATGCATCCAGAATACTGTTGACCAAAAACGTGGGCATCCCTGGCCCAGCCAAGCTGACACATAAGATTAACCAACATAGGTATAAATGGAAGATATACCTCACTATATGTACTAAGATGACTATATCTCCAAGATACATTATTAAATTAAAAAAGATACAAAACAGTATGTAAAATATACTATCACTATGAAAGGTTTGTTTTTAAATACATTCATACATGCTTAACTACGGGGATATGGTCTGAGAAGCTCATTGTTAGGCCATTTCATTATGGTGTGGACACCGTAGAGGGCACTTACACAAGCCTGCCCAGGCTGCACAGCACAGACTATTCCCTGTACACGTAGTCCATTGTTCTCTGAAACGTTGTTATGCAGTGCATGACTGTGTATGTGGGTTTTATGATTCTAAGAAATTGGTATGAGAAAGAAAGAGATTGTCTCCCAAAACGGGAACTGAAGGCCCATGGCATAGAGAAGAAAGGAAGCTTATTTTCTATTTCATTCTATATTCTTTTGTATTTTTAAAAATTTTACAGCAGGTCCAGAAGAAGCGTTGGCTTTACATCCAAGCTCCATTGATCAGAGCTGTGTCCAGCCTTCCCATGTGCAGGCTGCAGGTTCAGGGGCTACCATTTTAAAGCAATAGCAAGTGAGTCTGACCAGGGATGAAGGCAAGGGAAGTGTTCTTGAGTGGTGTGGATGATGTCCAGGAGCAGGACTCACCCCTCTGTCGTTGGGTGGACACCCTGGGCCAGGGGCCAGGGAAGATAAGGCTGGAGCTCAGAGAGCCAGGGGTGCAAGAGGCAAGGGTGAGGCCGAGTTAGCCAAGGAGTACCATAGGCTCAACTGTGCTTTGCAATGGGCTGTGGCCTTTTGGCTCATGGATGGGAAGATGAGATAGGTTCCCAGACCCTAACCTCGCCCAGTGAAATCTCTTTCTGGCTGCTAACTGCCTACTACCCTGACCTTTTGAGTTTGCAGATCTGCAAAAAGGGATCTACTCACAGGGGGCCTGCAGGGTACAGGTGATCCCTTTACTTTTCCAGCTCTTTAAAATTCTGACTCCACAATCATAGAGATTTTCTTTTTTTTTTAAAAAGCCAGCATATATTGCACATTCCAGCTCAGCATCTGGTAGCCATTAGCAGTCACTCAGTGATTCCAAATCCTCCACCCTCGGTCCCTCTTCCCCAGGCTCCTGTTGGCCTCCTCCCCTTCTCCCACTTCCCCTCATTTTCCCCCAAGCTCACCCGGACCTCCCCACCCACTCCTCTGACAGCTGTTTTCCAAGCACTGAAAAGAATGAATCCAAGGCCATGGCCACAGCCACTCACCCAATTCTCAGGGGCGCATTGGAAAGGAGGCTTTTGGGTTTCTATTTGTTCTATTGAAGTTGCTTGTTTTGGGAGATGGGTGGGGGATTCTCTAGTATTTTGAGTTTTTCCCCTTCTTTTGATTTTCTTCTTTTCAGAAAACTAGCAGCTTTTCATGGTTCAGGAACCAACTGCTGATATTACTAGGAAGTAATATCAAAGGGGAAAAGTTAATAAAGGAGTTTGTCCCACTTGTCTAGCTGCCTTTAGAAAGGTAACAGGCTTTATTTTCTCAATATAACCTAACGCTAAAATCTTCTTTATTTCCCAAACTTTCACAAGAGGTTTCAGTAGGTTTTTATGTATGTTTGAGAAAAGTACAACTTATATCATCACTGTCTTTCATTATGTTGTCAGGGGCCATGTTCCAAAAGACAAATATAACAATAACCAAAGTCTCTTAGAGCTTCGAGATATAAAACCACCAATGCTTGTATACTGGCCACCCTCTGGGGACAGAGGAGCCCCCCAGATGGACAGCCCAGCCCCATTCCCCTTTCACAGTTTCTCACACAAGGCAGATATACAGCATGTGCCAAACACTCTTGTCTGGAGCGTGGGCACGTGCCCTTAATTGGGCAGAAGTTCTTTACAGACACTCAAGCTAAAAGGATTACCCGCATCATGATCCATGAGTGCCTCTGAGCCCTCATCACCTGCCCCCATCAGCATGTACTACCTCCAAAATACATTTTACAAGTGTCCCCTTGTCTCCAGCTCCACTGCCATGTCTCTAATCCAAGCTACCATCTTCTGTCATCTGGAGCGTGCCGTCACTTCCTAACTTGTCTCTGCCTCTGCTGTGGCAGAAAATTCACTCCCCATATATTCTCTCCAAACTTCTCCCCATATATTCTCTCCAAACTTCTTTCCATATATTTCCCTTCTTTGGTTCACTCCGCCACTCTGCATTTCATTTTTTCAAGCAAGTAGGCTTTCCAATCACAGGTTCCTAGAAGTATAGAAAAACTAAAGTGTCATAACAGTGTCTCAGCTTTTGCAGAAGCCTGAATCTGAGATGACTTTTGCCTAAGTGCCCTAGAAGGTGTGGCTGGAGCAAGAGATGAGATGAGATGACAAGAGATGAGACTTTCCAAGATTAGGAGGGGAGAGAGTTCCTTGACTCCTAAGACCAGTGAGGAACCCAATTGAGACTTCAGGGACAAGGCCTTTGGAGTTGCTGTGATCAGAGGACTTGGCAGCCTGAGCTGCCACTGGAGGGGACTTTGATGGCAGAGTCATTGATGGGACTAAGCTAGTCTTGAACAGTCCAAGGCACCTGTTATAACCATGCCAGCCAAAACTCCTTGCCATGTTTTCTGAGTGCCAAAGAAGGACTTCTCTGTGATCCTAAAAGAGAAAGGGGTCTCATTAATGACCTTTCAGGAAGAAAAGCACTTAAGGCAGAATTAGGCTAAGCTAGTGGGAATAAAGTAACAGTTACTAAAGACCTAAATGTGGACCAAAATGCACACCTACTATGTACTGAAGGTAATCAGTTCCAGTTTGCTCAGGCCTGAGAGATTTCTTAGTACATAGGACTTTTAGTGCTACAATTGAGCAAGTTCTAGGTAATGTGGGATGAGTTGTTCATGCTATTTAAAAGTCCTCCTACTAAACGGCACATTGCAAAAGCAAATCAGATCATGATGTGTTTTCTTTTTCCCTGACCACCTTCACCTCTTTCTCCTAATCTCTCTCAAGGTCATCTCCCTCCCTTCCTGCAGACCTCAGCTCAGAGTAACCCGCTCTCGCCATCCTGTCTAAAGCAGCTTTCCCCACACTGGCCCCCACTTCTCTTTCCTTACTATCGCCCCGTATAATTTACTCATGGCACTTACCACACGTGGAAATGAGCTTGGCTGTGCTCGTGTCTTTCTGCCCCAGGTTCTGGCTCAGAGCTTTACATATACTTGGTACTCAGTAAACAGTTGATGCCTGACTGATAGCAAAAAAGGCTTTAATTTTTTATCTTTTCTTTCTCTTGTTTTATTAAAGAACAGTACATAAGCAGGATAACTTCTCCTGGAGATTAACCCTTATTTTGGTGAATTTAACAAAAACCAGTCACTGCTGAGGTGAACCCCACTGTTTGGGGTTCACTGAAATAGTATGGGTTTTTACTTTCTGGTGAACATTATAGCCTATTTCCCTTTATTCCAATCTTCTTTTGGCATTTTCTTTCTAATCTCTGTAACAAATATAAAGACCCCCACCACAGGTAAGACAGGAGGAGGGAAAAAAAGAACAGAGCATTGGGGTAGAGGCAAAATAAGGTGGTTAAACACACATCTGGATGCATCTAAAATCACAATAAATTAAAAAAAAAAATTGAGGCAGAGTCTCACTTTATCACTCTTGGTAGAGTGCTATGGCATAATAGCTCACAGCAACCTCAGACTCTTGGGCTCAAGCAATCCTTTTGTCTCAGTTTTTCATTTTTAGTAGAGACGGGGTCTCACTCTTGCTCAGGCTGGTCTTAAACTCATGAGCTCAAGCTATCCACCTGCCTCGGCCTCCCAGAGTGCTGGGATTACAGGTGTGAGCCATTGTGCCCAGCCTAATAAATTTAATTTTTCTTAATTTTTCTACTAAAGGATTCAGATCATCATCTTGGATTAAAAATTCAGCTGTGGTAATTAAGGACACAACTCTCTTCACCATAGCTTCAAAGAAAATGAAATGCCTAGGAATATATCTAACAAAGGAGATGAAGGACCTCTATAAAGAAAATTATGAAATCCTCAGAAAGGAAATAGCAGAGGATATTAACAAATGGAAGAACATACCATGCTCATGGCTGGGAAGAATCAACATTTGTTAAAATGTTTATACTTCCCGAGTGGCACCTGTGGCTCAAGGAGTAGGGCGCTGGCTCCATATACCAGGGTTGGTGGGTTCAAGCTCCACCCTGGCCAAAACTGCAAAAAAAAAAAAAAAAAAAAAAGTCTATACTTCCCAACGCAATCTTCCCATTCAATGCAATCCCTATTAAGATACCAACATCGTACTTTCAAGATTTGGAAAAAACGATTCTGCATCTTATACGAAACCAGAAAAAAAAAACCCATATAGCTAAGGCAGTTCTTAGTAATAAAAACAAAGCTGGGGACATCAGCATTCCAGATTTTAGGCTGTACTACAAAGCCATAGTGGTCAAGACAGCATGGTACTGGCACAAAAATAGAGACATAGACATTTGGAATTGAATAGAAAACCAGGAAATGAAACTAACATCTTACAGCCACCTAATCTTCAATAAACCAAACAAGAACATACCTTGGGGGAAAAACTCCCTATTCAATAAATGGTGTTGGGAGAACAGGATATCCACATGTAAAACACTGAAACTGTACCCACACCTTTCTCCACTCACAAAAATTGATTCAAGATGGATAAAGGACTTAAATTTAAGGCATGAAACAATAAAAATCCCGAAAGAAAGCATAGGAAAAACACTGGAAGACATTGGCCTGGGGAAAGACTTCATGAAGAAGACTGCCCTGGCGGTAGCAACAACAGGAACAATAAACAAGTGGGACTTAATTAAACTGAAAAGCTTCTGTACAGCTAAGGAGACAACAACCAAAGCAAAGAGACAACCTACACTATGGGAAAGGATATTTGCATATTTTGAATCAGATAAAAGCTTGATAACTAGGATCTATAGGGAACTCTAATTAATCTACATGAAAAAAGCCAACAATCCCATATATCAATGGACAAGAGACATGAATAGAACCTTCTTTAAAGAAGACAGATGAATGCCTAACAATCATATGAAAAAATGCTCATCATCCCTATTTATTAGAGAAATGCAAATCAAATCTACCCTGAGATACCATCTAACCCCAGTGAGAATGGCCCATATCGCAAAATCTCAAAACTGCAGATGCTGGTGGAGAGAAGGAAACACTTTTACACTGCTGGTGGGACTGCAAACTAATACAACCTTTTTGGAAAGAAGTATGGAGAAAACTCAAAGCACTCAAGCTAGACCTCCTATTTGATCCTGCAATCTCATTACTGGGCATCTACCCAGAAAGAAAGAAATCCTTTTATCATAAGGACACTTGCACTAGATTGTTTATTGCAGCTCAATTTACAATCACCAAAATGTGGAAACAGCCTAAATGCCCACCAACTCAGGAATGGATTAACAAGCTGTGGCATATGTACACCATGGAATACTATTCAGCTATTAAAAAGAATGGAGACTTTACATCCTTCATATTAACCTGGATGGAAGTGGAAGACATTATTCTTAGTAAAGCATCACGAAAATGGAGAAGCATGAATCCTATGTACTCAATTTTGATATGTGGACAATTACTGCCTATTCAGGCCTTGGGGGGGGGGGGGAATGGGCGAGCAGAACGAGACCGGCGCGCGGGGGGTGGGGTGTTGGTGTGTGCCACACCTTTTGGGGGCAAGACACAATTGGAAGAGGGACTTCACTTAACAAATGTAATCAGTGTAACCTGGTTTCTTATACCCTCAATGAATCCCCAACAATAAATTTTAAAAAATTAAAAATTAAAAAAATTTTAAAAATTCAGCTGTGGGCTGTTTTCGTGGGATACACCTAGAACATAAGGGTATGAAATAGATGAAAAATCAATGAAAAAAAAAGAGATTATGGAAATAGTAAACAAAAGAAAGTTACATGAGACAAAATACATTTTAAGACAAAAATAATTACTTGGGATAAAGAGGATCTCAACGCAAGGCAAAGGGTTGAATTCACTCAGAAGCTATAACAGTGCTAAACCTGTGTAGCATGCATTTAAATAGCCTCAAAATAAGAGCAAAGATGAGATTATAGAGAGAAACAACAAATTCGCCAAAATGGTGAGAGATTTTGGCATTCCTCCATCAAGTATAAATATGTCAAACACAGAAAAGTATTTTTCTTTTGAAAAAAGTAATGAATGTGATCTCACACGCTTGCATAATACTAGGAGACGATTCTCCATTGGTCTTTCACTTTTCTGCACAGCTTTTGTTCTGGACTATTTGTTCAAGGATGTTTGTACAATGAACAGGGATATTCCCAGGCAGTGCCTCCCACTTGGGCAGAGGCCAAGTTTGTTTACTGTTCAATATTATAGAGATCATTTCTCCTTCTGGGGTTGCATTTGAGCAGGTTTGCTTTCAGCTCATTATAAAAAATTGAAGCTTCCTGGGCTTTGGGGTTCCTCGGCTATGAAAGGACCCCTTCCACTTTGCCCTTATGGGCTTTATATAGTAAGGGGAACCAGTCCCACCTTGAAACTCAACCCACCTGCTGTGCAATGAGTAATAAAGTTCTTTGCTTCTGATCTAGGAGTCTCATGTCTTTTGTCAGCTTCAGTGAAACTGGGGCAGGCTACGTTAGTAGATTGAAAGCAGGATAAAATAGCCAACACTAGCAGGAAGTGCAGGCTCACACCTGTCATCCTAGCACTCTGGGAGGCCAAGGTGAGAGGATTGCTTGAGCTCAGGACTTCGAGACCAGACTGAACAAGAGTGAGATCCCAACTCTACTAAAAACAGAAAAACGGGAGGATTAAAGATGGCGGTTGAGTAACAGCTTCCTTGTAACTGGGCTCAGCGAGTCTGGGGAGACAAGACTCCAGACATCTCTAGCCGGTGGGATCTGCCTATGATCATCCCTTTGAGGATACAGGGAGCCAGCAAGGGACTCCTGGACCCTAGGAGGAAGACAAAAACAGTGGAAAACTGGCAAG
This sequence comes from Loris lydekkerianus, assembly GCA_963574355.1. Classification (NCBI taxonomy): domain Eukaryota; kingdom Metazoa; phylum Chordata; class Mammalia; order Primates; family Lorisidae; genus Loris; species Loris lydekkerianus. Next base: position 174 of record CAUYPK010016024.1, on the reverse strand, counting down.
TGGCTGCGTGTGTTCGATCGACCTAATCATGCTGGCAACCGTGAGTACAAGCAGCACTGAGACTGCAAACTGGAAAGGCCTTACCTGTGAACTTTTTTGGTGTTCTTGGACTTGGCGCTCAGTTGAGCTGCCTTGGGGAGAGCTTGAGCAAAAGTGTGGAGAACTTTGGGCATT
>CAUYPK010016022.1:0-15848 GCA_963574355.1 Loris lydekkerianus | reverse complement strand
CCAATGTACTCAGCCCTACTATGAAGCTAAACTATAGCTTTCACATGAAGGCTATAACCCAACTATACCACAAGACTATGAGGAAAGGACCAAGGAAGGGGAAGGGTGGGGGGAGGTTTGGGTGGAGGGAAGGTGATGGGTTGGGCCACATCTATGGTGCATATTTTTATCTATAATAATAATAAAAAAAAAAGACATATGCAACTCCTGACCCACAAAAATTTAAAAAAAAAATAAATAAATAAAGTTCTAAAGTTGTTGTTGCTAGTTTACAGTTTTTCTATAGCAATAAATATTGAAAAGCATTTAACCTACTGATTCCTCAATTATTGTAATTGTTTTGGGTATATATTTTTATTTTTGAAATTTACAATGGCTGCTGCATTTTCCACCTCGGCTTATACTCGAGTCACTAAGTTTTCCCAGTTTTTAGGGTGAAATTAAGGGGGTCAGCTTATACTCGGGTCAGCTTATACTCGAGTATATACCGTATTTATTTATTTACATTTCAGGTTAATGTCAGGGTAACAACAGCCAAATCACAATATTCGAATTTGTTAGGTTGAGTCCCTCTTGTAGTTATGTCCTGCACCCCAAAGGTATCCCAAACACCCCTACAATGTGCCCATTCAGTGGGAGCACCCTAGCGCCCTCTGCCTCTCTCATTCTTGCTCCCTCCAACTTGAATTAAAATGAATTTTTCTCCTCTGTGGCATGAATTAGATCATCTACTGGCTTCATATTAGTGTCGAGTACATTGGATACTTGATTTTTTCATTCTTACGCTACTTTACTGAGAAGAATGTGCTTCAACTTCATCTAGGTTAATACAAAAGATGTGAAGTCCCCAACATTTTTATGGCTGAACAGTATCCTATGGTATGCATATATCACAGCTTGCTAATCTATTCCTGAGTTGATGGGCATTTAGGTTGTTTCCATGTCTTGGCAACTGTTAAGTTGAGCTTCCGTAAACAATCTAATACAAATGTCCTTATGATAAAATGATCCAAACACTGTTCATATTCTTGGACATTTATCGACTAGTTAGCAACTTTTTGAGGCAGTTTTTCAAAGTGAGGCAGTGATATCAATGAGAGTACGGATGAACAGATTTCATTTTAGGGGTCACATATTTATTTTGATGAATATCAGGAAAAACCACAACTAGCACAGTAAACTTGTGATTTCAGATACTTTCTTCCTTAGTGTTAGGCCAGGTTTTAAAAAATGATTGTTAGAAAGTCAATTTAAAGAAACAAGTAAAAAGTAGTACAGGCTATGAGGAGATATGGAAAAGATCAGGAAGGTGGTATGCAAATTAAGATCCTGAGGGATTCAACACTAACAATTTAAAATGTTATCCTTCCTAAGAAAACTGCTCTTTGATGGAGAGTTTTTATTCAATACACACTTATCATGGTGAATATAATATGACTTTTGCCCTTAAGGTGCTAACAAGGAAAGCAGATTTATAAACAAATAATCATGATATAAAAACACCAGCTGACATTTACTATGAGCCAGTAATCTGTAAGTGTTTTACATGTAAATTATGTTATTTGATCAAGAATACTTGGAAGTAGCTTGACTTTTATATCCATTTTACAGATGTGGAAATTGAACAAAAGATTAAGTAACTTATCTGAGGTCACCCAGTTGTAAGTAGCAGAGCCAGGATTTGAACCCTGCAGCATGGGTGCAGAGCCATGTCCATGCCCCAGTAACAGTGTGTACATAGGACTAAAGAGGACAGCAGGCTCAGTGACAGCCTAGGAGAGCCAAAGAAGGTCCATGCAGGAAGGGCAGAGCTCCGAGAATTTTGCAGAGCAAGCACAATAGGTATGAAGGCTAGAACATGAGATAATGAGGATTGGGGTTGGGGCATGGCAGTCCAGTGAGTAGGTGGAGTTTAACATGCATACTAGGAGGACTTGAAATGAAGTTTAGGATTTTAATGCCTCCTGCAGTTGGAGAGGTAAGTGACCCTGGGTGGATGAGTATTTCAGGTTAGGTTCTTCACAGGCAGACCAATAGCTGTGGGTTTGTGAGCCAAGCAGGAAATGCTCCCAGGGGGAGCCAGTCAGAGGGTGAGGATGCAGCAGACAGGGAAGGACAGGAAGCCATGCGACCTTGATCTCAGAGTTCTACAGAGAGGAGCTGCAGGCTGATCCTGTAGGGGGCTTTGGAGGGGAGGTTCTGCCTCACAGTGATTCCTAGTGACGGTGCCCACACCGTAGAGGCATTGATGAAAGCCAAGGGCAGAGGGACATACATCACCAGCTACTTTCAACTTTGTGTGCATGTGGGCAAAGCCCTCCAGGAGCCTGCGGGCAGTCTGCCATCTTAGGTGCTGCCTGTTGGAAAAAACATGCTAAAGGCAGAAATGGATCTGATCTAAAGAGATCTGAGGGGGACAATATAATGGGGATATTCGTAATGAAAAGGTGTTTTTCTGGAAAGACCCATACAGAGGACAAGGGGCTTCTGATGTGTGCCTTCCTCTGACTGGTATAGTTTGACCCAACTGCCACCTGTATATATTTTTAGATACAACCTGTACTTTTCTTGTCAATGGCTTTCAGTTGTGTTCTTCCTCTCAAAACAATGTTCTCTCCTTTGTACTTAAGGTGAAAACTTGGTATAAACTCATCTTACAAAGTTGACAGACCCCCCAAAATCTATTATATTGTCACTTATAAAAACCTTAATGAAAAATGTAAAGAACAGAATGATGGTTCAATAACACAGGGCCATTGTTGTTTTATTATTTGTTGCATCTATTTAAAATTTTTTCAGTTTATTATTTTTTCCCCCAAGAGATAAATTTGGTACATATTATCATCCAGGATCCCTTTATTTGCTTGTTGAAATAATAAAGCATAATAAAGATGTAAGGTGCCTTCTTTAAGGTGAAAGAATCAGCATTTGGCAACCATTCAACCTATATCCCACTTTTCTCCTCACTGAATGTAATACTTTGTTTACCTTGAATTTAAACAATGGAAGGCTGGTCTATGGTTTGACTCCAGTCCCGTCCCTTCAAATGGTACAGTCTGTTGGAGCCAGATGTCTAGATCTTTTCTTATTGTATGCATGTTAGTTGAGTGTTGTGTGTCAAATTTTTCCGAAAAAATGTTGGAACAAAAATAATTCCTATATTATTTGAATAAAATATGTGGCATCTAGAAAAAAGGAATTAAAACTTTTGAAATTAGATGCAGTTCTGTTGAGCACAGAAAGTTCAGTGTTGCAGATCAATAGAAAATTATGTAATCTGTAAATACTACAGGTTTACAAAGGACTTCTGGGACTTGATCATTCCAGAGCTGTTTGTGAAACAAAATAGATTGGAACTGGATTATCAGTGTAAATGTAGAAGAGAGTTTGAGCCAATACTTTCTTAAATCTGGTAGGATTGTTGAAGAAAGGGGACAGTTTTCAAATAAGTTTGCCATGTGTTAGCAATTCAAAATTTCAGTTTACAGTAAGTTCAAACTAAATCAAAGTTATTTGTGAAGGCCAATGCTGTCCAATGGAAGTTTGATAGGAACCACATGGAATTTTAAGTTTTCTAATAGCTACAATAAAACAAAGTAAGAAGAAACATGTGAAAATAATCTTAAGGTTTCATTTAAACCAATATACCTAAAACATTATAACTTCAAAATAACATCAATATACAACATTTTTAATGAGATATTGAAATAAGTGTGCGTTTTATACTTTAGCATGTTCCAATTTGGAGTGATTACTGTATTAGACAGTGCAGGTCTAGGCAAAATTAAAAAGCAAAGTTCAATTGCATCATATGCCAACTTAATTTATGCAAATTAAAATATACGGATCTCCCTCTTCCCTCCAAAACCCCAAAAAGTCATAAAAATAGCATGAGGTATTTCATCATTCAGCTCCATAAATTCTTATCTGGACTGGGCTTGCTGTCATAGAGGTAAATCTGCTCTTTCCTACTTGGCTTGAGTCCCTACATTTCTCTTATAATATATACCTCTTGCTACATTGAGTGTGCTTTTGCTATTTAAATATATGTCTCGTGTCTTACAACATGGCCTCTAACGCAAGCCAGCTACTTCATCTGGCACTTATTTAAAAAGTTGTGGATTCTATTGCTGGAGGAAAACATTCCTGTGCTGGGCACAGGAGGGGGACTAGTATGTTAGTTTCCAATAAGGAGCAGGTAAATATGGTTGCAACACATCTGGCCATCAAGATTCAAGAGAGAAAAAGGCCTATGTTTTATAGGCAATTTGGTGGATTTTTCAAGGGTAATTTTGACTTTGTGAGCCTCACCTTATGCTTGGAATAACGATAGCCAAAACTGTCTTTGCACTGTAGTAAAATGGCTCTGTTCATTGAGCAGCATTTATTGGCTAGATGTGGTCATCCTCTGCCCCCTACCCTATTCCTCTGCTGTACCCGACGGCATGTCACGAGTGATGGATGGATTCATGCTAAGTCCTGCCTGGCCTGCTCAGCGGTCTGTGGGCTCACTGTCTTTCCTCAGAGCTTTGCCTTCATCCCAACATAGCCTTTCCTATCTTGCTTGCTCAGAACTTGGCTTCCTGCTGCACAGTAGCTGGCCATTTTGATGAAGAATGGATCTATGTATTGATGCCAATACCTTGATCATCTAAGGTTGGGTTTGTAGGAGGAGAGTTTGCCTGGACAGACAGAACTTCTTCAAAGAAAAGACTTTGAAAGCAAGCAGCAATCAAATTGGATGGCTCTTCTGTGTAGTTTCAGAATTACCACTGGAATGAGATGACAGAGCTCATACAACTGGGTCTTCTGGTAAACTCTGGTTGTTGAATGTATGCAGTGAAGGTTAAAGTCTTCTTGGCAGTGTGACTTTGTGATTATAGCGACTCTTTCTCAAGATTTTACCTTTATTAGGTTTTCCTTGAGATTTTTGCCAATTTTTCCTCAAAATATGGTATTGCAGTCAGCAGTTGCCTGGAGAAAGACCCTTCACTTTGAAGGATATTTATCTTAGGAAGTTCTAAAATAATAAATTTGTGCTATCTTTAACAGAATTTAAATAAATGAAGAAATTTAGCTTTTATTTTCTTACAAAGTTTATATTTTCAACTGTAAATTGGCATTTTTTACAGCTTTATGAGCTTAGGCAAATGTAGATATGTATCAAAGCTAATATAGGTTTCAAAATTTATGCATTAGAATTGAAAATTAACAATATATTTCAATAATGCAGGAAATTAAAATGGTATCTTTTTCTTTATAAAAATTGAAAATCAATCATTGTATCTTCAGAGACAAAATTAATAAAATCACCTTTTAACATAACACACATTTAGTTGTTATTTTTCTTCATATGTAGCATTGGGATAGCATACTTGACACTATGGCAATGTTACCAGGTTAGTATTTAAATCTGATTCCAAGGTTGTGAGGTTCTCAAGGTGGCTCTAGGGTTCTGAACTCTCAGCATCTAGCACAGAAGATACAAAATGAAGGAATATATAACTTTGGATCTGTCTGATCCCAAGAGCTGTGCTTGCAGAAATAAAAGGACTTGGTGATATGATTTCTTAAATATGGGGTATGAGTGGACAAGGGATGGGCCCAGTTCCTAGTGAGCACCTGCAATGTGCCAGGCATTCTGACTTTTTAGTTGTCACAACACACTGCATTTGTGGTACTCACTTAAATTCTCCATGGATAGAGTTATGCATATCCATTAAACAGTCTTAGCCTTTCCAGAGCTATGGACAGACCAAATCCTATCACAGCTAAGACAGTTATAATGAGAAACTACAAACAATTAAAGGATTTCTAAGCCCTTATTGCTGGTTACATTATCTCAAGAACCTTCCAGGACAGAGAATGACCTTGCATTGTTCCTCAGATTCACTCTAATGGGATTAGCTTTGGAATGGTTTCTTGGTTATTGTCCAAATCTTCCTGTCTCATTTTGGAGTCACTTCTGGCCCAGGCAAGAAGTACTCTGTCCCAGAGGCTCAGTCAGGCTTATGAACTTCTTTCTCTAACTATGCTCCAGGGTAGAGTCAATCTCCACAGAAGGTGTTGATTTAACTGATTTTTAAAATGAGTTAGGGGGAGTATGGTTTAATCTACTTATGGGACGTATGGTTTTGTTGTATGGAGACCCCCATCAAATCCAGCCTTGGTGATTGTAGGCAGCTTACCTAACCTGTCTGTGGCAACGAAAATTCTAATATCTAGCTTGTAGGTTAAGAATGAAATGAACTTGTTTATATGCAACCTGTTGGCACACAGTATTGGTTATCCATTGCCACGATAACTCTAGGTAATAAAACGACTGCAAAACCTTAAGTACACATAACAATAAGTGTTTACTCCTCATGGGTTTGAATCTGCTGCGAGAGGGCTAGATGGTTCTACCAATATCGCCTAGACTTGCTCACAGGTGTGTGGCTTGTCTAGCTGCCAGCTGGCTGACCTAGGTGAGACAGCTGGGGCAGCTCAGCTCTGGTCCATGTATCTCTCATCCTGTCAGGCTAGCCTGGGCATGTTCCCATAGTGGTGGCAGAGGTGCAAGAGAACAATTGCTAACATGCAAGTCCATTGCTAGTCTCTGCTTATGACGCATCTGCTGATATCCCATAGGCCAAGGCGAGCACATGGTGGATTTGGCATAGTGTCAGAGAGTGAGGCAAGTCACCCTGCCCATGGAGGGAGGCCATGCAGAGGTATATGGCAAAGGGTATGGATGCAAAGGAAAGGTCAAAAATTGGGACACTATGTGATAAATCACAAAAGGCACCAAATGAGTTAGAAGGAAATCTGTCAGATTTTTGAGTATTCAGCAGGTGAACTCATTTTCTATGTTTGGGATGTTCCCACCTTATGGATCTTGGTGACAGCAGAGCCCATCTTCTATTAGGAAGATGAAAAAATCTGAGGCACTTGCTTTTCCAGAGCCTCTGTGACTAATGAAGGCAACCATATGATGTGAACCCAGCTTATTCTGATATCCTTGCCTGGAACCCTGAATCTGCAGCTGGAGTGCAAAGAAACATGGAGAATCCACACAACTGGTGGGAGCAGTGTTGAGGCCAGGTGTAGTTCAAGGCAGAAGAGGCAGAGGTGCTACTGTGACTTCAGGCATGTGGTAGATTGATTGCAATTTGTTGTCCCCTGTCCCAGGCCCTTTGGTGAGTGTTTTCGTAGTACCTCTTTCTAGAGAGAAAGCATCTGTTTTCCTACTCCTCAATCAGTGCTGGTCTTGTGATCTGCTTTGACCAATAAGTAATGGTGCTACCAATTCTTAGCCTCAACCTCAAGAGGTATTAATAGTTTTGCACTTTTTTTTTTTTTTTTTTTTTTTTTTTTTGCAAACAGCACTGGTCACTGGAGAATGAGGAGGATGTGGTGCAAGACAAGTCATCCCAGTCGCCCAGAGGACATCCTAGAAGAGCCAATAGCTGGCCAACCTGGAGTCTGAGTGGCCCAGGCAATATCACACAGCTGCTCCCTGGCTTCCTAGTGATCTCACGAGCAACAAACCGTTAGTACTTTAGATAGCATTATTGTGGAAATAGCCAACTGATACACCGTGTCCAGTGCTAGACCAGCTGCATGGGGGGACATTCAGTAGTTCTGGCTGCCTAACTTCTCTTTTGTTTCTGTCCATTTTCAGAACCTGGTCCTCCAGGATTCTTACAAAACTTACCCAGTATCTTTTCAATAAATTCCCTTTGTGCTTACATCAGCCAGAGCCAATTTCTGTTTCCCACACTTAAGAACCCTGTCTAGTACGGTGAAAATATAATGCTAGCTCTTATTATTTTTCCATTTCTGCCTCTGTCTGAACTGCCACTTATCTTCCAGAACTTGTTTCATTCTTGAATTAAACAGCATCTGATACTCTGTCTTCTCCAAGAAGCCTCTCCAGTCTAATTGGGAGGTGGGAGTTTCTCTTCATCTTGTCTCTGCTTTGTGCACCAGCATCCTCTCAGCCTAACTTGTCACTGTCTTCCTCCCGTGCTCACAGCAGCGGTGCAAAGACCGCCATTGTTCTCACACAAGTGATTCATCTGTCAGATGTTTACAGAATGATCAGTGCTTGTTCATGTCAACATTGTCTATCAGGGAGAGTAAATGTGCAATGGACACAGATGGTGTTGATTTAACTGATTTTTTTTAAACAATGTGTAGCCACTTGCTTGTTGCATGTGAGTAGATCAGCCTTTTGATGGTGAAGAGTAGTTCAGATGTTGGGTAGAGACAGGTGGTTGATGACCAGTCAAATTTGCTTCAAAGGACTGAGCCGTGCTCCAGGTTTTCCTCATTAGAATCTCAGCAGTCTTTTGGAACATTGGAGTATTAGAAAGAGCAGGAACATTAGAGTCAAACAGTCGAGTGTCCACCCTAGCTCTGCACCTTTAGCAAATTTCAGTTCCTCCAAGCTCCAGTTTTCTTATGTCTGAAATGGGGGTCACAAACCAGTATCATCCCTGTTTATTGGCCAAAGTTGTGACAATTGAAAGCAATATTACTTACTCATTAGTATATTTTGTGAACTAACTGAACAAAAAAGGGGGCAATAACTGTGTTGGGCCCCCTTGACCCCAGACTTACTCTTGGAAGAGGTCAGGAGAGAGAGAGAACCTGCAAGCCAGGAGTCTGTGTTCAATAGTCCAGGTAGTCATTGTGTCATTGGGAAAATATATATTTGTTCTTTGTGTGTTTCTGACACACAGCTCCCAAGTCCCTTAGAATTTCCCATGTGATAAGGACTGTCTTATGGTATAATCAGGTCATTCTTGTTGAGCCCCTAAACAGCCTCAGGATGGGGACTGGTTGCTAGAGAAAACAGCAATGTTATTAGAGGTCTGGTACGTCCAGCCCACCCCCTGACCTATAGGGAGGGGAGAGGGGCTAGAGATGGGGTTAATCACCAACAGGCAGTGATTTACATCAATCCTGCCTACGTAATGGAACCTCCACGAGGCCTTAAATGGTGGGCCCAGAGAGCTTCCAGATCAGTAAACACATTCAGGTCCTGGGGAGAGTGGCACGCTTGGAGGGAGTGTGGATGCTCCGTGACCTTCACCCACACCTGACCTTAAATATCTCTCATACTTGGCTGTTCCTGAGTTGTATCATTTATAATAAACTGGTACTGGTAAGTAAAGGGCTTTTGTGAGTTCTGTGAACCATGTTAGCAAATTATGGACGCAGAGGAAGAGATCATGGAACCCCACCCCTTCTTTATGGCCAGTCAAAAGTATAAGAGGCCTAGGACTGCCTATTGGTGTCTGCTGTGGGGACAGTCTTGTGGGACTGAGCTCTTAACTTGTGGGGTCTTCACTAACTCTAGGTAGTTAGCATCAGCAAGGAGTTAAATTTTGAGACACCCAGATGGTGTCTTGAGTGTTGGAGAATTGGTTGGTGTGAGAAAAAAACCCACGTTGGTGTCAGAAGTATTGTCAAGTAAAAGCAGTTTGGAGTAATAATTTTCAATCCTGGTCAGGAACCAGTAGCCACAGACCTGACTGTTTTACGTTGGTGGACAGGGATGAGGAGTCCATATCATGTCGCGTATCAGGGTATAGCTCAGGGTAATGCCATCCGACATGGCTCTCTGCTCTCTTTTAACAAGAAGCCCAGAAGACAGTGAAGGACACTAAAGAGTCAGTCTTCTAAGTGTAATATGGGCATGCGTGTTGTAGAGGGTTTATGTCAGGTAGCAATTGCTTTGGCTATGAATAATAGAAGTCTGAAATGTGGAGGTTTAAACAATTATATTTTTTACCTAGAAAGAAGCACTGAGGTAGGCAGTTAAGGCCTGATGTGGTAGTTTTATGATCAGAGACTGAAGCTTCTAGAAATCCACCCTGTCCATTCTTATGGTATGATTCTTTTCCGCAAGAGCTCAAGATAGTTGCCAAGATACCATGTCTGTATCTCAGGCTGAAAGAATGAAAGCGGGTGCTTACCAGCTGAGTTATTTCCTTTCAAAGAAAAACATCCTCCAAGGACTTTGGCTTACATCTTATTGGTCAAGGGAGCCTGATAACTGTCCTTTCTGCCTATACCTATTATTACCCCAAAAGAAAATTGGAGTTCTATTAGTTAAGAAGAAGGGGAGAGTGAATATTGAAGGTGTAATTTGCTATCTCTGTTACAAGATTCTTACTGTAGTGACACCCCAATACCATGATGTACAGTCCATACAGGGGAAATGAACTTTTGGAAATAGTGCAGCATTATTGGCTAAGATTTGGAGATAGTTCTGGTTTCAAATTCGCCTCTTGCACTAGTGGAGTAACCTTGAGATACTTAGTCAACTTCATTGAACCTAGGTTTCCTAGTCTGCACAATGGAATTAATATTTATCTTATGGGATTTCTGTGTAAATTTGATGATTCTGCACAGCCACTTAGCAGAGCACATGGCACTCAGAAAACACTTGAGAAAGCTCTCTTTAAAAGTACTTGAAATGTGTTATTTAATTGTGAAATGGTGAGTCATAGTCTTGTTTATTCTGCTACGATGAGAAAAAGATGTTTTTTAAATCAAGATGGGGTATCAGACCTAAATAATTTATTACCTAACAGCTGGCATCAGAATTCCTAGTAGGAAGGAAACTGTCTTTGTGTTGGAAATTACCATGATGAGCTTGGTAGGGAACAGGGTGAGTCCTGAGAATATGGCTGTGTGAGAGATATTAACAGGGAGAAATGTGACAAAGAAGAGAACAGAGCAGGGCTCATCCAGCCATAGCCCACTGGCCCCAAAATATCTGGTCCACCTCTTGTTTTTGTAGGACCTGTGACCTTAGAATGGTTTTAAATGCTTAAAAAAAAAAAAAAAGTCAAAATAGTAATAATATTCTGTGAAAATCAAACAAAACTCAAATTTCAGTGTCCATTGATCAATTGTCATCAGAACACAGCCACCCAATGCCCAAAATTTATGTGTCAAAGTCCTAACCTGTAGCATTTCAGAATGTAATAGCACATGGAAGACGCGGCCTTTAAAGAGTTAACTAAGTTACAGTGAGGTCATTAGGGTGGGCTCCAATCCAATATGTCTGGTGTCCTTATAAGAAAAGGAGATTAGGAGACAGGCACACACAGACGGAGGAAGGTGGCCCTCTGGAAGTCAAGGAGAGAGGTCTTGGAAAAGTCAGCCTTGCTGGTGCCTTGAGCGTGGACTTCCAGCCTCCAGAACTATGAGAAAATAAATTCTTGTTGAAGTCATCCAGCTCGTGGTGTTTTCTATGGCAGCCCTAGATAACTAATGCAGGGTTCAGAGAAGCATAAACTCCTCTCTCATCTTCCTCCACCTCATCTTCCTCCTAGTCCTTCCTCATAAATAGCCAAAGTGCTGTGGGTGAGATTTTTAATTTATGGACATTGAGGAGGAGGCTAAGCAATATGTCTGGGTCATTGTGGTCACAAATTGTGAGATAATTCATAACAGAAGAGGGTAGAAGTGACTTTGAGCTTATCAACCCTCTCACAGAAACCCTGAGGAGAACCCTGGGTTAAAAAAAAGTCTAGATTTAAAGCTCCATACTATATTTTTGTTAAAACATTAGAAAGGATGACAAAAAACAAAACAAAACAATTTTGAACTATCTGTGGCAAGATCTGCTACTTTCAAGTTCAAGTTGATGGGGGCTGGGTTCTCCTAGACATTTTTTCCTCCCACTTCTTCTATGGCAGAGTCTCTTTAAGGCTCAAACATCACAATCTAGACCAGAACCAAGCCTAGGCAGCCTGAAGTTTTGTTATGGGAAGGGCCAATTGTCAGAAGGCAGCGGACACTTTCTCCCTCTCTCCAAACCCTAGGATGGGGAGAGAAAATGCATGTAGGTCATTTCTCCACATGGCCATATTGTTCTGCTCTGGCCTCGTACCACCTTATACGGCAGTGACACTCTGAGGCTTCAATGCTCAGACTTGCTATCCTGCTGCTAAACCGCTGCTGTCAATGACTGATCTCTTTGTTGCAGTTGTGTGGCTGCGGCAGGGAGAGCCCTCTCCCTGGTGCTCAGAGACTGTGTGCAGTGATTGTCACATTAGGGTTAATGTTTTAGACCATTACCAGGGTTTGTCACTGATGGAAAGTGGGAAAGCTTAAGGGTACCCCTGCCACATTTGGGGGAGAAAACCTACCTTTCTTCCAGGCAAAATCCACCAGATGATAAGAATCCCTTCCTTTGGCTATAGGCAGTTAGTAAATGGCCTCCACTATCAGCTCCTTTCAGGAATCAGAAGGTCACATTGCTCAAGGGCATTTCCCCTTCCAGAGGCAGAATATGTCTGATGACTGATCAACATGGAGGTCGAAAAGGCTGGCCTTCATCCCTACTTGGGTACAGCTTTGCAGGGCTATCCCAGACCCATAACTCCCCAGAGGAGAGGTTGAGGATTTCTTAGAGACTGCACTGCAGCCCAGCCTCTCCCTCTGCCCACTTCTATTTCCTTCTTTTTTGCTTTACATGTAAGGATTCCAACTGCACACCCTGGGCAATGTCCTTCAGGCTCTTCTCCAAAACTGTGAAAAAGCCAACCTACAGTGGATCACACCTAGCAAGGAGCACTAAGTGAATGGAACATACTATGGTCTTGTTGTCTGTGAGGACAGGTGCTTGGCCCATAGGCCACTGGCTTATTGGCAGAGGGAGCTGACTTCCAGGTCCTGGAGAACGGGGTCACAGAACCCTAGCTGTGTGTGTTAGTGTGTGTGTGTGTGTGTGTGTGTGTGTAAGTAGGGGAGAAGAAGAGATGTTGATTGGCGTTTGCTGGATGTATGTATTTGATTTTACTTTCTGTTCTAAATAGGCAGTTATCACCAGATATTGGAAGCAAGATACTCATGAAAGAGAACAATTCAGTGTCCTGACCCTCCAATAATAAAAGGCAGTAAAGCAAGAGAGAGGGAATAAATTTTCTGTCTCTAAGAGTGTGTGTACAAGTGGACCACACAAACAAAATGGAATAGAGTATTCTTTAACTCATGAAATAGAAAAATATGAGCCATGGTTTCTAATTCTGATGTAAAGAAATCTATTATTCATTAATTCACTCATTCATGGATTTATCAAATGTTTATCTCAATGAATCCCAAACTATAAAAACATTAATTAAAAATATGTATTAATAATATATTATATACTAGGTATTATTCTAAGTTCTGGTAACTCTGAAAAATTCACATTCTAATGAAGGAGTGAAGCCAGGGAGAGAAACAGGTAAATAATTACAAAGTCAAAAAGGTTGATGACATGCTGTTGGTGAAGCTGCAGGGAAAGCAGAATTATCATGTATTGTTGCTGAGAGTACAAATTAGTGTAGGAAATTTGGCAAGATTAATCAAAATTGCAAATGCTCATACCCCTTCTCCCAGAACTCTGCTTTAGGGAGTTGATCCCAAGGAAATAACAGTACAAAATATTATGAGGGTAATGTCATTTATTATAAAATTATATGTAATTAAAAAGATTGGAGCCTTTCAAAATGTCTCGACATTATGGTACATCTATACACTGGAATAACATGGAGTTGTCTAAAAGAAAGAAGCTTGATATTAAAATATTTCCAATTATATGCAAGTGCAGATGCAGGCCAGAATAAAAATATTTGTGTAAAAAAGAGGGAAGAAAAGAATATGTAACTTTATACACAGAATATCTCAGAATGAAAACTTAAGAAATTGTGAACATTATTGCCTCTAGGGTGAGCACCTGGGGGGCTGTAGGATAGGGATATATACTCCTTTACTTTCCAATTACCAGAGTGGGAACATAATACTTTTTCAAAAAATAAATAAAAGTCAAAACTTTTTATAAAGAAATATATAAAATAAGAAAAGTGCCAATGGCAATATATACCATGTATAAAGTACTATTGGGGTGCCGAGTAGATTTGTATGTGGATTATGACACCTGATAGGGCGAAGGAGAGTCAAATTCAATATTCAAATCCCATGGTTCTATGAAAATAAGGGGCTATATAAAGCGATGCCTGAATTCCTTTTAGACTCCAAAATTCTGTGATTTAATGATTTAAAAAAATTAAAGCTGAATTGGGAGCAGAGGTTTGTGAGTATATGTAGGAGAGTGCTAAAAATTAAATGCTAGGAGCACTCACAGTAATGGTCTAATCAATAAGGAAATTTCTTCATATTGACATATATCTTTATCATACAAAGGGAAGCAGGCCTGCATTCACCAGAAGAAGGGTGCAGTTGCAGTTTGCTAACTGCTCAGGTGTTCTGCTTCTTTAAATCAAACCAGAGCAAGTAAATTTAGTACCCCGGGTGGGAGGCTCTGAATAATTAAAGATTCTGTTTTCTTGATCTATACATTCCTATGAACACATCAGCTATTTTATTAGCCTCCTGCTGTGGGAAAGAGGCAACTTTGTGACTTTGGCAATTGTGGAAGAGGTTTGAAGGGGAAAAAAAACCTTAACAAAGATTTATTAGGTGATTTATTTCAGTTTTTAATAAAGCAGGGAAGAACTGTTACCAGCCAAGGAGCAGCACTGAGGAAAACAAGCCCAGGCTAGAGACAGAAAAGCTTCTTCTGGAAAAGAAGCTTGCCTGTGGCAAACAGGACGCCGCAGGGACTGCCAGCCCAGACTCCTTTTCAAGGCCGGGCTTCCCTCAGAGGTGGTTTCTGAACTGCGTCTGGGAGCTTCCCTCTTGAAGGATGCCGGAACTGTGGCAGGCGCCCTCGGCCTAGCCTCACTCACCGGAGCTCATCTGCAGCTGGAGTTCTGGCACAGGCTTTGGTGACTTCTTCTTCTTCTTTTTTTTTTTTTATTGTTAGATCATAGCTGTGTACATTAGTGCAGTCAAGGGGTACAATATGCTGGTATCATATACAATCTGAAATAGATTTGCTAGGTATTTTACTCCCAATCTGAAAGGCTGAGTTTATATACAATTCATCTTTATTTTATTTTTTGAGACAGAGTCTCACTGTACTCCCTGGGTAGAGTGCTGTAGCATTATAGCTCACAGCAAGTGAGCTCAAGTGATCTTTTTGCTTCAGTCTCCTGAGTAACTGGGACTACAGGTGCTGCCACAGCGCCCAACTAGTTTTTCTATTTTTTAGTACGGACAAGGTCTCACTCTTGCTTAGGATGATCTCAAACTCCTGAGTTCAAGCAATCTACCCACCTCAGCCTCCCAGAGTGCTAGGACAATTTACCCTGAATACGTTTCCAATTTTATTCCCCAGCTTTCATAGGGAGGTTTTGGAGCCCTAGGGAAGGATAGCCCCATCTGTTACCATGTCCCTGGCCAGCTCCAGGGTAAGTAAGACTCAAGGGTGTCTTCTGGACACCGAGGATGATTCCCAACAAAGGACTCAGTCAGGTGGAAAGATTGTAGGTTCCTAGGTTCCTAAGTTCAGATACCACCGTGAAGGGTATTTCCAGGAGAAGCCTAGTAGTCAGCTGTACCCATCTTCCCACCCATAGCACCTGATTTATTTCATGGACACGGAATCTGCTTTTTGCCAGACTAGTTCTTCATACAACTCCTTTAAAAGATTTTTTTTTTTTTATTGTAGCAAGATGTGCATAACATAAAATGTACCATTTTAAGTATATAGTTCACTGGTATTAAATATATTTACTTTTTTTATTGTTAAATCATAGCTGCGTACATTAGTGCAATCGCCTGTACCCATTCTAAGATGCACCGTAGATGTGGCCCCACCCATTACCCTTCCTCCACCAAAACCTCCCCCCTCCCTTCCCCTTCCTTGGCCCTTTCCCCATAGTCTTGTGCTATAGTTGGGTTATAGCCTTCATGTGAAAGCTATAATTTAGCTTCATAGTAGGGCTGAGTACATTGGA
>CAUYPK010016021.1:0-15719 GCA_963574355.1 Loris lydekkerianus | reverse complement strand
GTCCTTGGGTGATTGGTTCAGTTCAAGAGGTCCAAATCAATTGTCTCAGTCAGCACCTGTCTCAGGTGGGAGAGTTTAAAAGATCTCTGGCAACTACATTGCAGGGGTCTGCTGACAACTCAAATATGACTTGCTCTGGTGCTCTGTGAGGTCAGGAGGACCCACCCAGCAAATAGATTAGTCTGAGAAGGTTGATGCCTCCCTCCCCACCTTGCACCTGTGTCACCCTCAGTCACTGAAAACCCCACAGGGCTGTGATCCAGTTGCCTCCAATGATCAGATACTCCTGGGGTTTGCACCTGCCTGAATCACAAGGAGATCTATGTCTCCTCAGCCAGGCCGCTGCTCTCTGCCACTATCCAGCAGGGAGAAGTATGGACTGACAACCTTGGGTGCTTAATGGAGGCTAGGGCTATTCACTCAGTTCCAGCCCCGCTTCTGATTGATGTTACTGACAGAACAGAACAACTTTGCGGAATTTGTTTCTGATCCGGCTAAATCCCCCTGCAAAAGAGAAGCTGTTTTGAGTTCACGGAACCTGTGCCTCAGGGCCTGTCTATGCTGCTGCCTGGTCTCAGCTGTCGTTTGTATTCGCAGCACGGTTACCTGCCAGTTCCAGCCTCTGCCTGCCCTCCTTTGTCTAGGCTGATGATCCCCTTAGGGTCGGGTTCATCTTAGGCTCAGTAAAGTGGTCCTCTGGGTCAGCCCCGCCCTGGGAATCTGCCAGCTATGAGCATGCATTTTCTAGTCCCCGTGCTCCATCCAGGCCGGTACTGCCTCAGGCAAACCCTTTACACACAGGGCCTGCGTTTCCACCTCAGGTTGCCACCTGATGCCCAGCCTCCTCTGGTTGCCCAGAGAGACAGGGGGGTGTGACTCTGGAATATCCAGGGGTGAGCCCTATTGTCATCAAAAATGGCTGCTGCTCTGTGCCTCAGGGCATCGCCGCTCCTGTGTGGTTCCCTCTCAGCCAATTGTCCTCTCCTCATTCCCATGCCACAGAATCAGCACTAACCAGAGCAATCCGTGTCCTGTCCACAGCTCTCCAGAAAATACCCAAAAGTCTGGACTCCTGGGGGACAAGCTTTCAGGCCTCAGAGTGAGAGTGGAGGGGAGTGCTGGGAGCTCAGAATTGCAGATAGAGAATATATACAGTTTTATGCCTGGCAGGAGAGTGCCGTGGCATAGTAGGGAAGTAGGTCCAGGTTTTAGAGGGTCTCTCCCGTGGGATATAATGGAGGACTTTTGAACTCTGTTGGTTTGCTTATGGGGTACCCCAAGCTGTTCTCATGGGGGAGGGGACTCTGTCTAATTGGCAATGGATTTTGTACCTTTTGTTTGTATCCTTGGGGTTGCAGCTCACCTCAGCAGGGTTGATGTGCATTCTTTAACCTTCTCTCTTGGAGCAGCTCTAATCCGCCAGGTTACTTGTTAAATTTATGTCCTTTAACTTTCCTTCTGGACAGGAGCCTCTGTGGAAAGCTGGCTTCATTCAGCCATCTTGTCTCCACCCCCTCATAGCCCTCCCTTTCCCCCAGAAATGCTCTTCTGATTATTCTCATAATCATTGTCCTGCATTTCTGTATAGTTTTATTACTCATTTGCATTCTTAAATAACATAAAGTTAGTTTTGTTTGTTTTTGAACCTTGTGGAATCACATAATAGTATGTATTTTTGTGTGTCTGGCTTCTTTCACCCAACTGTTTTTTAGATTCATTTATGTTGTTCAGAATAGCTTCGTTTTACTAATTTTCGTTATTGTACTCCATTCCATTATGTATGAGCAACACACTTTATTTATGCATTACACCATTATCAGGCATGTGCACTTGTTTCCAGTATGGAGCATTCTATGACAAAGAATATCGCTGTGAACACGTGTGCACACATGACCTCCCTTCTGCAGGATATGAGGTCCCTCTGCAGTCATTTCCCTACATAATGCCTAATTGCTTTGGATGGCAAAAATGGTTGTACTTACCCTCCATTCAGTAGTGAATGAGAGTTTCTGTTGATTTTACTTTTCAACTAGAAGCAGTTAATTAAAGTTAATAACTAGTATAATTATTAGTCCATTCCTGGCATCCCCACTTGGCTGGGGAGCTCCATGGTAGGGGTCCAGAGCTGATCTGTGTTTTACCAAGGTGTCCTGACCTCTGCTTCCCAGAGACACATGGCAGGTGCTCAGTGTTTGTTTATGGAATGAATGGAAAAACAATCCTTGTCTACTGAATGCTAGGTCTCACATTTTTAATTTGTGAATAATTTCTCCCGTTTTATAACTAGACATATTCATGGAGTGATTTCCTGACTTGAGGCTCCAAACTGGAAACAAGTCCACATGTCTAATTCACCCTGAAGCTCTGCCACTCTCTCTTCTGCTGGCCTTGTCTTTCAGGAGAGTGAGGGGCTATATTATCCTCCCACTCACTGCTGGCATCAGTGATAAATGAAATTGATTGCTTTTCCCAGGGCTGATTCAGCAGGAAGCAGCCTAGGTGCCGCTACCATGCTCCGGGCAGCTACCTGGTTCTGTTGGGGCCTGTTTAGTCCCAGCCCTGGGCTCTCGGTGAGAATGACCAGCAGCGCGATAACCCAGAAGGGC
This sequence comes from Loris lydekkerianus, assembly GCA_963574355.1. Lineage (NCBI taxonomy): Eukaryota > Metazoa > Chordata > Mammalia > Primates > Lorisidae > Loris > Loris lydekkerianus. Next base: position 13,113 of record CAUYPK010016021.1, on the reverse strand, counting down.
ATCCTGGCCAATCGGGTAGCTGTGGTCACAGGTTCTACTGACGGGTGAGTGCCCTATTGCCCCAGGGGCCCTGACCCTCACAGGGACCTGGGCTTCCTGGAACTCAGTGTTGTAGAGCAGGACCCAGCCTTCTTTGATTTCCAGGGCCCAGTGGAGGGAGAATGGTGGGCAGGGCTGGGACTGACTTGAGCTCTGCATCCCACTCACAGGATTGGCTTTGCCATCGCCCGGCGCCTGGCCCAGGACGGGGCCCATGTGGTGGTCAGCAGCCGGAAGCAGCAGAATGTGGACCGGGCCACGGCCATGCTGCAAAGGGAGGGGCTGAGCGTGACAGGCACCGTGTGCCATGTGGGGAAGGCGGAGGACCGGGATCGACTGGTGGCTACGGTGAGGGGTAGTGGCTGGAAAGACATAGAGAGGACCACTTGCAGAACCATTTCTTCACTGCTCAGCCCTGGGAGGGGCAGAGACTGGGGGGGACTTGAGGCCTAGGACTCGTCCAGAGACCATGACTGCTGATCGGCTGACTGAGGAGACCTCACTGTTCACAAGGGCCCTCTGGAAAGTGGCCTGTTTAGGAGAGGACCCTCAGCTCCACCCCACACCCTGGGAGAACCATGGTTGAGGAGAGTTTAAAGGTATGAGGAAGCCCTCCAGAGGAATTCCTGGAGAAGACCTTCCACCCTGGGGCACCTGCATCTGGAACCTGACCTTGAGCCATCCAGGACACTTTCCTTCATGAGAGTTTGGTTTTCACAGGAGCCTTGTACCATTCCTGGTTTGGGCAGCATCTGACCAGCAAGCTTTGCCTGAATGCCCCATGCACTTGAGCTCTGTGAGGGGAAGGCCTCTTTAGGCCATCTCCTCACTCACCCAAGCCCCTTTCTCATAGGCCCTAGAACACTGTGGTGGCATCGACATCCTGGTGTGCAATGCAGGCGTCAACCCTCTGGTGGGGAGCACTTTGGGGGCCAGTGAGCAGGTCTGGGACAAGGTGAGAGGCCACTTCAGGGAGGCAGCTGAGGGATGGGCTGTAAAGGCAAGCCCTGGATGGTGGGCCTGACCACTTGTCCCCTTGAATGTGACCTGATGCTACTTTACAGTTTGTTGGTTTTTAAATATGGCTCCTGCATTTTTTCTGTTTTCTTTTCTCATCCTCTTTCTTTTGCATTTATTCATTCAGCAAATATTTACTGCTCTGTGCCAGGCACTGCTTCAGATTCTGGGCACAAGGCCGTGAACATACAATAACAGTCTCTAAGAGTCAAGAATTTATATTTTTTTAACACCATTTTGTGGGGGCATATATTAGTAACTGTGCTTTCCTTTGGGGACCTATACCTGCTGCTGTAAGTCTCTACCCTTCCTAGATTAGGGTTTCTCACTGTCCCTTAGGTGAACCTGCTATCAGGGCCCAATCCATCCATCTGCATTCTGTGGGCTCAAACATTCCAGCCTGCTACAGTCCACTCAGAGATTCTGCCATCTTGTCCATAAGGGCCTGAGAGAGATTTGTAAAATGCCTTGAAGGGGCAGCGCCTGTGGCTCGGTGGGTGGGGCTCCAGCCCCATCTACCAAGGGTGGTGGGTTCAAACCTGGCCCTGGACAAACTGCAACAACAACAACAAAAATAACCGGGTGTTGTGGTGGGAATTGGCTCAGCCCAGGAGTTGGAGGTTGTTGTGAGCTGTGACACCACAGCACTCTACTGAGGGCGATAAAGTGAGACTCCGTCTCTACAAAAAAAAAAAAAAAAAAGCGGTGCCTGTGGCTCAAAGGGGTAGGGCTTTGGCCCCATATGCCAGAGGTGGCGGATTCAGACCCAGCCCTGGCCAGAAACTGCAAACAAACAAACAAACAAACAACAACAACAAAAAAAATTAAAGAAAACAATAAAATGCCTTAACGTCCATCTTGGGCTTTGTTGTTCTCCTATGACTTCTATTCCCTTCCTTCCTGTCTTTTGTTCCCTGTTCCCTCTGACAGTCTTCTTTTTTCTGCCACTGTTAGCATTCTCCTCCCTGCCCTAAGCCCTGGCCAAAACATTTCCTGCCTGCTGGCCTTAGCGCATTCTGCTCTCCGTAGCTCCTGTGCTCTCATTTGCCGACATCATCTCCAGGCCAGCCCTCCTTCCTGTCTGCCCTTGGCTGGGTGCCCTTGACTTCATCCTCAGAGATGACCTGAAATCTGAGCTTCCTGCATGCACTGCTGAGGGGCCTCCCCAGGCTCTTTAGCTACCTTCTTAATGCCTACAAAGTATCATTTGGGATTTTATAGCTGGGATTTTATTGCTGACAATCTCCTAACCCTCCTGAGTCATTTTCCCTTTTAGTGTCTCAGTTCATGCGATCATGACTCTTTTTCTCAGAATTGTTTGAAATCTTCCCACATGCTGATCATTGAACCTTACTTTCTGTGATGCCCTCCCTATTCTCCAAGGACTTGGCATTCAATGAGCAATTCTGTAGCACTGGACAGAAATCGTTGATGATTTGTGCCCTAATCACACCTGCCACTGCCATTGAGGTGAAATTGTCACAAAATGGGTTTAGAATTTACCAGATGCTCTGCTTTTAGCTAAATGCAGTTTTCAGTAGGTGTTCTGTGAGGGGAATTCCTTACCACTCATCTTATTCTTGGGCAAGTTTTGAGCCCTTCACCAGGCAGACCTCCATTTGCTCCAGCTAGTTGGGAAACCTCTAATCTACCACCACAACCATCTTTTCCACTTCCCTCCTGACTCAGGGACACACCCTCTTTCAGGCTCTACTCAGGACTACTTGGCACACAGTGCTACTCTCCTTTCTTTTCTAATGGGGCAGTTTTCTTCAGCATGAGAGGGAGTCTCACCTTTCCTTCAGCTCACATTTGGTCCCTGAGTCTAGAGGCGCCTTGTCACTCAGGTTGGTGCACATGGAGTTTTGGGCCGGTGGGGCTCTATTTTGACCAGGCAACCCTTAGGGCTAGCATAATCCTTAATTCCTTTTTATTGGGGACCTTATGCTGATCCTCTCCTTCAAACACCTAAGCCACTTGCCAGGTCTGCACCTTAGCCTGTCTATGAAACCATTAGCATGGCTGTGCTCCCTGCTTTCCCCCTACCCTCATCTAAGGTACCGGGTGGGTGAGGGATAAAGGCATGGGAAAAACAGTTGGCAGTTCTGTTCAGGTACAGATGTGCAGGCTCAGTCTCTGCATTTTTCCTTGCCAGTTCCTTTCTTACTTCTCTCCTGTCTCCACACCTACCAGACAGAGTGTCAGGATCTGTGTGGCTGAGCCCAAATCCAGACTTTAGGTGCCTTACTCTCAGAATGGTAATTCTCTGTTGTGTCTCCCTCTTTGTATTGGCTGCAGGAGAGCTCAGAGCCAATACTTGTGTGTATGCAGGCCCTCCCAGCCATGCTCCTGTGAGCGAATAATATTATAGAATAATGCTTAGTCCTTACTACATGCTGTGAACTGTGGGCACTAACCTTACTCTTGCTTTTTCTTACTTTTCAACATGACACATTTCTTCACACATAATAACCTATTTGATTTGTTTTGTCCTGATACATTGTGAGTATGCCTTAAATTCTACTGGGGTAAAGTAAAAGCATAAACAAATGAAAGCAGGGGGAGACAAAGAGGGCTGTTCTAGAAATCTCCTGCAGCACCTGCTCCCCCTCCATCTGTTTTAATTTTAGTCTTTCCAGAGACCTCTGCTTTCAGCTTCTTTCTGCACAAGCAAAGCACAGTCCAGTTTCTTTTAAAGGCCTGGACATTTCCTTCCTTCCTCCTTGTTCTGAACAAGTCACATTTTCAGGGCTCTGCCCACAGGTCTGCACCTTAGCCTGTCTATGAAACCATTATCAAGTTGGAAACACCTTCTGCCCCATTCAGAAGGGGGGATTAGTGTCTCACAGCTGCACGTTTGTATCTACTGCATGAATTATAGGACTCCAATCATCTTAAGAGAACAGGCCCTGGGCTGACCATGTCTGTCCAGCCTCCCTAGTACCTCTGCTCTGATTTCAGATCCTGGATGTGAACGTGAAGGCCCCAGCCCTGCTGCTGCGCCAGCTGCTGCCCCACATGGAGAACAGGTGCTGCAGAGTGGGGGTGGGGACCGGTGTGAGTTGGAGAGCTTGGGTGTGAGAGTAGAGCTGGGCACAGCCAGAGGGCTGGGGACAGAGGTGGTCTCTCTGGGACCTTCATATTTCCCTGTCTCCCTCTGTGCTGCCCCCTCCTTTGTGTGGCTGCCATTTCTATAATAATTCTGGTGGCTGCTGGAGGAGGGTGATGCTCCAGGTGCCCAGGTGTGCTTTCCTTGGCCTTTACATCACCAGGCTTGGGCTGTTGCTGCGCTTTAGTTCCTTAAGCTTATAGCCTGGTCATTCTCACCTTGCCTACTCTCTGGCCTCGCCAACTTAAAACTGTAACAGGGTTTGCCCTATTTCTCCCCAAAGGAAGAAGCTCATCCCAGACCCCTCCTCATAACCTGCACCTTGGTCTCCAGGGACCCTGCCTCAATTCCAGATCCTGCAGATCTGACTATGCTCCTTACAGACACATCCTTTAGGAACTGGCTGGGGGCTGTCTTGGGCAGAAAGAGGATTCCTGACTTCTTGTCTTCTCTGACCATCTGTCTGCTCCTTAGAGGCTGCCCAGTGATGGGCACTTGTGCCTCTAGGATGGGCTTGGCAAAGAGGCAGGTGCTTGCCCTCTCCATCAAGCACCTGGCTAGAGAGGAAGAGGAATGGAACGGTTATGAGAATGGGCATCCTATTTATGAGAAGTAGGGCTGGAACCACAGCTGTGCCACTTGGTGGCTGCTTCCAGACCTCTCTGAGCCTCAGTTTCCTCCGCTGTGAAATGGGGATAATCACATGTGTTGCTGCTGTGAGGTTGCATTATTTAATGACTGCATCATGGCATCTCCCTCAGTTGTAAGTTGTTACCTTCATCTCTCCTCTTGTCTGTCTCCTCTCAGGGGGGGCACTGTCATCCTGGTCTCTTCCATTTCAGCTTATGAGCCACTTGTGGTAAGTGCATGGTCCTTGTGTTCCTGGGTGGCTTGGGGGTGGGGGGGACAACTGGGCTCTGTTCATCAGAGCCTCACAGAGACCATGTCTGGGACAGAACCCTGCCTTACTCCACCCTGGGCAGAACTTGACCCCATGTGGCTGCCCTCCCATCCAGCTCCTGTTCTCAGACAAGGCTGGAGAGAGTGCATCTGGGCTCTGGGCTTGGATGAGAGGGAGTCCCTGAAGGTGAGAGACCCACCTGATGCTTTCCTCCACTCCTCACAGCCTGTTGCTCTCTCCATTCCCTTCCCAGGAGCTGGGTGCCTACATTGTAAGCAAGACAGCCCTGCTGGGCCTCACCAGGGCGCTGGCACTGGAGTTGGCCCCCAAGGACATCAGGGTGAACTGCCTGGTTCCAGGAGTGATTGAGACCAACTTCAGCAAAGTGGTGAGGACTGGAGTGTGTCCCCCCTCCTTAATAACTAAGGGATGAAGAAGTGACAGGGGCCTCAGGTCAGCATGGTTATGGCTGAAGTCCTCACTGTCTTCTGAACTCAGCTGTGGTTCAATCCATCCACCCCAAGAAGATGCTGGCTCTCCTGAGAAGGGCAAACCTCCTTATTTAAGGAGGTGGCCACCTGGCAGAACAACCAAAACACTCTTTTTTTTTTTTTTTTTTTTTTTTGAGACAAGAGTCTCACTATGTCATCCTCGGTAGAGTGCCGTGGTGTCACTTTGTCTCTTCTGTTTGCCAAGGTACATAAGAACAAGACTTTTTGGAACAACTTCAAGGAAAATCATCAGCTGCAGAGGCAAGCAGGGTGTGGAGTTTGGTGAGGTCTGGGTGCAGCTGGGGAGGGGTGGCTGAGTCCATCTCAAACGCAGACCCCTCTTTGTCTACTGCTCACTGTCTCTGCTGTAGTCTGGAGTCCACATGGCCCTGGGGGGTGTACCATCTGAAGCCCACTCCCATGTGTGACCTTTGAACATTAGAGCAGCAGAACCAGAGTCCAGGGTGACTGACGTTGTGCCCTCCTCCCATCCAGGATTGGGCGTCCTGAGGACTGTGCCGGACTTGTGTCCTTCCTGTGCTCTCCAGATGCCAGCTACATCACCGGGGAGAACATTGCCGTGGCTGGCTTCTCCTCCCGCCTCTGAGTGGGTGGGGATGATGGTGCATTTGTGGCTCTGGACCAGCAGCTAGGAGATCATCTGGGTCTGGGGATAGAATTTGCAGCTCTGCCAGACTAGCAATTTGGGGGCTTTCTTGTGCTAGGCTTGAGGAAGAAGAAAAACCCTTTAGTGTCTGTATCCTCAGGACTCCTCGGCATGACTATGATAGATTCCACTAATCCAACCAGCATTCAGGCTGGGCTCTTGGGTGTGGGGCTCTCCAATCTTGGGCTCTCCATGTGGGGCTGTGGTGCTTAAGGATTTTATGTGGCTGATGCTTTGATGGAGCCTTAAGAGATAGAAGAAGAGGCTCAGGCACCTGAATGATTCCAGCTCTTTATCCCTGTAATTTGTGATTTAAACATTTCTTTCTTAAAATAAACTCACATTTATCCTCAAGTCTGGAAGTGTCTGGCAAGAGTAGAGGCCTGGGCAACATGGCTGCCTCTCCCGCTGGCTCCTCCCTTTGCTGCTGTCAGCCCTCTGAGGAGAGACACGTCATGGTGGGAAGCCAGGGCGCTGCTTCATGGCAGGCCTGTGTGTGCTCGGTTCTGTGAGCTGGGCCTGCTGAAGGCTGAGCAAGGATATGTGGGAGGGAGTAGACGCTTCTGGATTCTTACAGAGATTCTCTAGGTTCGTATTTATTTTTCTTTCTTTCTTTTTTTTTTTTGGAGACAGAGTCTCACTTTATCACCCTTGGTAGAGTGCTGTAGCATCACAGCTCACAGCAACCTCCAACTCCTGGGCTTAGGCGAGTCTCCTGCCTCAGCCTCCCAAGTAACTGGACTATAGACACCAGCCACAATGCCCAGCTATTTTTTTTTCTTTTTTTTTTTGGTTGTTGTTGCTATTTGGCTGGAGCTGGGTTTGAACCCACCAGCCTCGGTATGTGGGGCCAGCGCCCTACCCACTGAGCCACAGGCACCGCCCAGGTTAGTATTTCTTAAAGTTTTCCTGGGCCACACAGGTCTTTGAGAACCTGAAGAAAAAGTAGTTATCCTGTATACAATTCCAGGGAGAAGAGAATGCTGAAGCTCCTCTCGCGGGTAGACCTAGGGACAGCTATTTTGGAAAAGGCTCTATTAATTATCTTGAGTCACATTTAGGGGCACCATCCTTCTATGTATGCATATCCAAGGCCCAGCCCAGTTGGGGAGAAATAGTGGCCTTCGAGTCATCCCTGGCCTGAGGATACCTCTCTTGTCCTCCATCAGTCTGCACCTGAACCGGTGCAGCGGGAATAGCTGAGACAAGGTTTTCAACCTGACCAGGGCCTTTCTCTCACCAGGGCATCCCCTCCAGGCTTCCTGGGCATGGGTTCTTGTGAGAATAATTCAATTACTGGAACCTTTCTTGTCCCCTACTGTGCACCATGCATTGTACCAGGCACCCTGGGGAAAACACAGATATCAATAAGACCCAGCCTCTCTCAAGTTTCTTCAATGTGGTAGGAAAACAGCAGGTAAAACACTCATTTTTTTTCAGATGAGTCTCACTATATCATCCTCGGTAGAGTGCCGTGGAGTCACAGTTCACAGTAACCTCAAACTCTTGGGCTTAAGCGTTTCTCTTGCCTCAGCCTCCCGGGTAGTTGGGACTATAGGCGCACACCACAACGCCCGGCTATTTTTTGTTGCGGTTGTCATTGTTTAGCTGGCCCATGCTGGGTTCAAACCCACCAGCCTCGATGTATGTGGCTAGTGCTGTAACCACTGTGCAACCAGTGCTGAGCCGGTAAAACACTCATTAATAAAGGAGGTAGAAGGTATTCATTTACTCCACACATTTATTCAGTACCACTCCATACCAGGTCTGCTCCTGGACTTAGTGTACAGCGGTGAACAAAACAAAGATCTTTGCCCTGCAGAGCTTGCATTCTAGTGGGTAGAGACTATAATAAACAACAAACAAATTAAAAATATATATTGTGGGCTTGGCGCCTGTAGCACAGTGGTTATGGCGCCAGCCATATACACTGGGGCTGGTGGGTTTGAACCTGGCCCAGGCCAGCTAAACAACAATGACAACTGCAACAAAAAAATAGCCAGGCGTTGTGGCGGGGACTGTAGTCCCAGCTACTTGGGAGGCTGAGGCAGGAGAATTGCTTAAGCTCAAGAGTTGGAGGTTGCTGTGAGGGGTGACGCCACGGCACTCTACTGAGGGTGACATAGTGGGACTCTGTCTCAAAAAAAAAAAAAAAATTTATATATACACACACACACATATATAGTGTTCATAGGTACAGAAGAAAAAATAAAGTGTATGGTAGGAGACTTTGGGGTGTGTGTGTGGGGGTGTTGCACTCATGATTCTTGCCCTTTTCCTCTGTTGAAAAACTCATCCTGGAGGGTCCCTAGAACTCAGGAGTTCCAGACCAGTCTTAGCAAGAGCAAAATTTTCTACTAAAAATGAAAAAATTAGTCAGGTGTTGTGGTGGGCAACTGTACCAGCCACTTGGGAGGCTGAGGCTGGAGGATCACTTGAACCCAGGAGTTTGAGGTTGCTGTAAGCTAGCCTGGGGGAACAAAGTGAAAGTCTTTCTCAAAAAAAAAAAAAATGTCCTGGGCCCAAGCTTCCCAGAGCTCTGTGGAGAGAGGAAGCACTCCTCACTCCGGGGCGAGGGATGAGGGAGGGGGCAGGGGGATGAGGGAGGGGGCAGGGAAGGGCAGGCCTTTGCTCTCTGACCTGGCTCTTCTGTGCTGCCACGCCCCTTTGGGCTGTCCTCACAGCCTCACAGGTGGACAGAGTACATGGCCTTGGGGCTTGACTGGGTTGGGTGAGAATGAGGGCTGGGACCTTTTGAGCCTCCCAGTTTCTTTCTACCATCATCTTTCTCAGGCCAAGTTTCCAGCCCAGGGGCTATGAGTCATAGGTAACAACACAGATGAGCTTCCCTGGGATAAACAGCCTCAGTATTTACCTGGCTCTGAATAGCCCTTGGGTAATACTGGGACTCCTTTAACTATGCTAATAAGTGAAAAAAACAAAACAAAACAATAAAGTTCCTCCTGTCTCTTGAGGGTTCTGCTGGCTAGTAACTGTGTGCTGGGAAGGAGGAAGAAATGCGTCCTATTAGCAATGAAAGGCCAAGAGTGGGACTGATTAGTTTGCAGCTCCTTGGGTGTGGGAGAGCCTCAGGAAGGGTTGGATTCTGAGTATCAGACTTTCTGCTTTGGGGGCACTTTGTGGCCTATTTGTACATTTCAAGTTAAACCCCTCATCTCTGATTCCTTAAGAAATATCTGAAAAATCTCAGGGCCATGGGTATTCAGGGTATGTGGGGATGGCCTCCTGATTAGTAATTTGGAAACTGTCATGGTGGCATTCCAGCGTGAGGGTTCTTTATCTGTTGCAGGAAGGCAAGGCCCAACGGAGAGAAAGAGCACCCAAACACCACGTTTATAAGAGGAAGGCTTTATTCACCAGCCGGGAGCTTAAGGCATAGAAAAATTCCACATGGCCACTGCCTTTGTCTTTCCCTTTTTATTGACAGTCAAAAAGTTCCACCCCACAGGAACCCTTCTCATTGGCCAGTTTGACAAACGGGAGATGCTATTCCCGCCCCCACAGAACTACAGGATTTCACAGAACTTGGAAATTTCCAAGTTTTAGGAAGTTAAGTTTACAAATTCCCAAGAGCTGAGTCACCGTGGAGAGGACCCTGCATGTGTATCCTTGTGGTCTCCTTAAGAAGACCTGTTCTTCTAGACCTCGCCCTTCTAGGGTATCCTCTCTTATATCCACCCTCCCTCCCTGCAGACTCTGACTGTTTTTTCTTAGTTTTTTTTCTGAACCATGATGTGGAAGGTCTTCACCTGTGCACTGATCCACGGCTGTCCTGGCCCAGGTTCCCCCTGTGGGGCTGGGCTTGCCCAACAGGAGAGAACTTGATGGCAGTGCCAGGAGGAGGGTCCAGATGCTATGTTAGAGCATGAGGGGTGGTCCCAGATGGCCAAAGGCAGCGTAGCTGGGCTGAAGACTAGAACGTGAGGTATCATGGAGGCTTGGCTCTGCAGGATAAGGTGAGGACAAAATGAGTGCGTGCCCAAGGCTGTGTTTTTCACTCCTGACTTCACCAAGTCAACATCCTGGGTCAGATTTGACTAAGAAGATGAGCCATCCTTCCTTCTAAAGCGAATAGTCTCCTTGGCCAGTTACACAGTGGGGTGGGCACTGATTGAGTTACAGAATAAAGGAAAGATTGGGAATAGAATGGAAATGCAGAAAAGGAATGGTCACGATCCAAGGTTCATAAGGAAGTGCCCTTGGCACTTACCCACTGGAGGGCAAGGGCACCATGTCGATATCGGCATGAGCACTGGAAGGAACTGTGTAGGGCTGGACTATTTTGTGTGCCCTGTTGACTCAAGGTTGAGAGTTTCTGTTCCTTTAGCTCTTGAAGGCTAAAAGTGCTGGTCTCTATGCAGGGAACATTCTTACAAATCCCAGGGAGCAAATGATTCCCTTTGCTGAGCATTTTATCAGCATTTGGTGTTTTCTAATAGTAACCCATTCCAGAGAAGTTAGTTTGTCTCTGCATCTACAGATTGTAAATGGCAAGGCTGGAATTTGAATGCAAGTCTGTCTCTCATCCACCCTCATAACAAAGTTGTGGCCAGGACTTTGTCAACCCAGTTCTCTCCTCAGGCAATTCTATTGGTTTTCTTTTGAAAGCAGAGGCTGAGGGAAGGAGTGAGGGTGTGAGTGGTGAGAGAAAATAGAGGAGGCAGGGAAAGCCACCACAAGGACATAATGGAGAGATCCCTGTCATGCAGCAAGGCTCTGTCCCTGGGATCTCCCAAGAGGACTATGGTGTCCCTCCTAAGGATGCCAGGTGGAGTGTTTATCTGTGGGCTCTCATCTCCCATCCATCAAGGGTTGTCCCCGGGGTCATCAGCAACCCCTATGCCAGCCACAGAGGAAGATGCTGTCCACAGTGAGAGATCAAAGACTGAAAATAAAAGATTATTATGAAAAATGAAATGAAAGGAAACAGAGTCAAGGTTCTGTGTGGGCAACGTCAGCCTTTATTTCCACCTGGGTGTGGGCGAGCTGAGTTTGAGAAGAGAGCAACTCCAGTTAAGGTGGACAGAAGTTTAAAGGGTTGGAAGGGTAGGGGTTGGCACATTCCTCTTTCCTGGGTGGGACATTCTATTTGGGCAGGTCAATTCTATGGGTGGGTTCCTCCATTTGACTCTATCATCCCAGTCTTCCTATTATAAGAAGGTGGATGATGGGCGTGGTATCTCTTTGACTGATTCCTACATGGGCTACCTATAAGGAAAAAAGGAAAATGGGAGAGGGAAGGGAGTGGTATTTCCAGGAACATTCGTTGATATTAGCAATTGGGTTTTTGGGGTGACTGTGTAGTCAATAAACTAGGAGATGAGCCAGAGAATTACAGGTCTGAAACTGAGAATGAGAAAAATTATAATTAGGGGCCCTAAAGTAGGACATAACCAAGGAGGCCATGATTCCAGCACCATGAGGGTAGAATAGCCTGAGGGCACAGTAAATTACTGTTAATTTTCACCACTGTGATCCGTTTGTTTTAGAGGACCTTTATAAGATGGCAGCATGGAAAAGTCGTTCCAGTGTTTATTAGAAAATAAATTGGCTTATTTTCTACTAGCAAAACTATCTGCAGTTCCAATTTTGTGATTGTTTAGGGGACATTCTGATTGGGGATTGTCAGTCTTTCCCAGCTAGCCTTAAAAGGTTGAGAAATTTTGCTAGGTACTGGGAGTGACTGCAAACCAGACCTTCAGGAAGACCTGGGCAGTCAGACTTCCATTGAGGACCTGCACAGGCTGGACATGGTTTGGGGGGAGGGTTTAGATTTGGACACTGCTTTGCCCAAACGCCTAGTTGCTGCACTTCAAACACGTTCCGGGTTGAATTTGTTGTTTCAGAGAGCCCCAAGGAGTTTCAATAGGTAGCCTGGTTTTGTCTAATGGCAGAAGCCTATAACTGGAGTTCTGAGAAGTGCTGCTGTTTAGAGGTCTCTTCCTGGTTATTGAAGACTGTGAAAGCCAGGTCAATGAGATCTCACTGGGGGTTCTGAGGGCCCTGGGGGGATTTTTGGAGTTTATTTGGGATATTGGGTATAGATTGAGAGATAAAATGCATGTTAATAATGAGTCTGTCCTCGTTGCTCTCTGGAGATAGGGTAGGATAGCAGGGGGAGCTTTGTTAAGATTGGTTAAAAAACTGGGTAGGATTTTCATCCTGCTTCTGGGTTATTTCTTTTAATTTATTGTAAGTTTGCTTTTTTTAGTCCCTCTAAGAGACACTGGACCATGTGATTACAGGGGCAGACCCTAGGAGCATCAATTTGGTAATTCCAATTGGGGTCCTCCCAGGGAATGGCTCCACCACCCTCTCTGGCAGGGTTTGGTCTATCCTTCTTAGATCTTCCATGTGAATCTGAGCCTGGGTCCAGACCTGCTCTCTCTCTTCCGAAGTTAGGGTGGAGGTGAGGATGACATATAAATCATGTCAGGTTAGATAATATGATTGGGTTAGATATCTAAATTCTTGAGAGTATTTTGTGGGATCCGTAGAGAATGAACCTAGTCTCTGACTTATGGGGGACAGGTCTGAGAGAGAAAAAGGGACATGAATGCTGATGATGCCTTTTGTTCCTGCAACCTTCATGAAGAAGACTGCCGTGGCAATTGCAACAACAACAAAAGTAAACAAATGTGACTTAATTAAACTGAAAAGCTTCTGTACAGCTAAGGAGACAACCACCAAAGCAAATAGACAACATATGCAATGGAAAAGGATATTTGCATGTTTTGAATCAGACAAAAGCTTGATAACTAGGATCTATAGAGAACTTAAATTAATCCACATGAAAAAAGCCAACAATCCCATATATCAATGGGCAAGAGACATGAATAGAACCTTCTCTAAAGAAGACAGACGAAAC